>PVJO010004842.1:0-104863 GCA_004026905.1 Hystrix cristata
CTGGACTCCAGTTCTTTCTTTATTGCCCACTCCCCATCCTCTCCTCTTCCATTTGTGCCCCTCCCCTCTGCAGCAACCTGGGTGGGAAGCCAGAGTCTTAGAACGAAGGGGTTGAGGACCAGCTGCTTAGGCAGGACCCCAATAACCTTTCAGCAATTGTTCAAACAGAACGTGCCACTTTCTGGTTTCCTGGGTGTTCACTTATTGTTACACTCCCTCCTTTGATTTTAAGAAGTCCCTTTCTTATTGTCTTCATTGGAAGGCTAAGAAAACCGCAGCTCCAAGAGTTTCAGTCTCTTCCTTTCTCTCCTCCCTCCTCCCGGGACTGCCTTCATCTGGGCAGGCCCTGGTAGAAAAGAGGGCAACCCCAAGAGGGAAGGGGCTGGGAGGAAACACCAGGAGGAGGGGAAAGCAAGCGCCCAAGACTGGAAGGCACTTTATTCCAAGCAGTCTAGATCACAGACCCAAGGTGGACGGGAAGATGGGAAAGAGGACTGGAGAGTTGAGGGATGAAGTCCTGAGGGGCCAGTGGGTGGCCTTTATTCCGCAGTCAGTGGGGAACTGTTGCAGAATTTGAGCAGTGGTCATGTTACGGTTTAGAAAGAAGATCAGCAGTCAGAGTAAAACAAATGATCATAGAGAAGCAGCTTGAGCTGGAGAGACCAGAGGGAGATTAGAACAGTGACCCAGGAGAGGAGGTAGAGTCCCTCACACACCTTGAATGCACCCAGTTCATGTTCCACCCCTACAGTTCAGATTGAATGTTCCAGGGCGTTCATTATACAAACTCAGTGTAATAGCTTCTCTTTGACTGGCACTGTTCTAAGCACTGTACAATTACAAACTTATTTTGGTCTCAAAATTTGTGGGATAGTTCACATTTCCCCTTTCCATTTCATAGATGAAGAAACTGAGTCCAAAGAAGTGAATTAATTCGTTCAGAGTCACACAGTAAGTGCGAGAGCCAAATTCAAGCCCTTCATCTGGATTCAGAGAAGGCTCTGCTACTTCTCAAGGGAAAGACAAGAGGAGGGGAGGAAAGGAGGTCAGAGGGCATCTGATGTGAAGTGGCAGGAAAGGGAGATGAAGGGAGACAGCTGCCCTGGGCCAGGAAAGAGCAGCCATCTGCAGCCCGACAGCCTGGTGTCCCCTTCGAGGCCAGAGACCGCTTTGATCTCAGTAATGCTTAGGAGGTTGGGGTATCATCTGTTGCCTAAAACTGGAAACAAAGGGAGAGGAATTAGGGACTAAGGGAGCTTTCCAGGCTGTATTCAAGGCTAACAACCGGTGTTTACTCTGGAGGGAGACTCCGGCTGATCCGGAAGTCTGAATTTCCAGCGTGATCTGAAAAGGAGCATCTCTGTCATTTTCTGTCCTATGACCCTAGGCAGAGAGATACACGGAAGGCACAGGACTACAAGTTGTGCAGGCGGGGACCACTGCCTTCTCACAGCGCCTGCACAACACCAGGCGGGGACCAGTGCCTTCTTACCAGCCTGCCCAACACCTTAGTCTTTTCCTTCTTAATGTCACTGCACTGGGAATTTATTGTCTTATGATTTTTTGCTTGGAATTGCCTGGGAGTTCCATGAGGGTTGGGACAAGTCATCCATCTCCTTCATCAAATCTCTTAGTACTGTGCCTGGCACTCAGGAGGTATTCTAGAACGATCATTGAATGAATTAACGAATGAATGAATGCTCAACCCTCTGTTATAGGTTCTATTACTCTCCTCATTTTGTAAAGGCAAGTATTCAGATAGGGGCAATGACTTACAGAATTATTAAGCCCATCAGCGTGTCAGCAGCTCTACTAAGAACTTTAGTGATAGTACCACTTGTTATCCTCAAACCAGCCATTTTGGGGGCAGAAACTGAGCCCAAGGGAAGTGCTGTCACAAGCCCATCTGTCAGGCACTGGGGAGCTCTATGCTAGAGGTTAGGTGACTAGAGGAAGTGGCATTGGGGAAGGATTCGTTGGTGGGTCTGAAGTGTGGGTCAGGGGTAAGTGTGACCCACCTGTCAGTGGTACTCTGCCTTGAAGGAGTTTGGACTGGTAGGTTCTGAGGGACCCACAAGGTTAGAGGTTTGAAACAGGATGTTTGGGTGGTACTCCAGTGCTGTGGGACTGGGGACGGCTTGGGCGAGGCCCCTGCAGTGGAACCAAGAGTTGAGGATGGTGGTACACACCTATAATCCCAGCACTCCAGAGGCTGAGACAGGAGGATCATGAGGTCAGTTCAGGGCCAGCCTGGACTACATAGTTAGACCCTGTCTAAAAATGTTTTTGAAAGGACAAAGAGAGGCTGAGCCTGTCTGGTGTGGAGGGAGAAGGGGCCACAGCTGGTTGGAACTGAACAGGCCCTCTGAGAGCCCACCCAGCTCCCTAAGCCTCTCATTTTATAGACAGAGACACTGAACCCCGGAGAGAAGTGCCTTATTAGCAAGTGGCAGAGGCAAATCCCGGAGGCTTTTCTTAGTCCCCAAGGCATGGTGTCTGGATTACACTGGCGATCACTCAGGCACAGCCCTCCTCACCTTCCCTTACTCAGCCTTTGGGGTCCTGCTGAGGCCTCAGTCCTGGCCTGATGCACCCTCTGCTTAGACTAGTTCTCAATCATTTTTCTTTAGTCCTTACTGAAATATTTGCACCCATGCAAACTACGCATGAGTTAATTATCCAACATCGTTTATAACAGCAAATATAGGGAATGACCCAAATGCCCATCAGGAGACTGGAGACACAAATCATGGGCCCCCTGTCAACAGAAAGGCCTGGAGCAGTGAATGATCCATGTCCTAATATAGAAAGGCCTTCACAGGGAAAAGCAAGGGACAGAAAAGGAGTTAGGCTGGGTAAACAGGAGAAAACAATAATCTCTATTTTAAACTGAGCATGGTGGTGCATGCCTTTAATCCAGCACTCAGGAGGCTGAGGCAGGAGGATTGCAAGTTCGAATCCTACCTGGGCAACCTAACAAGTCCCTGTCTCAAATTAAACCAAAAAACAAAAAACCCAAAACAAAACAAAACAAACCCCTCCAAAAAACTCAAAACAACAAAACAGGGCTTGGGATGTAGCTCAGTGGTAGAGCACTCCTGGGGTCAACCTCCAAGTATCAAAAAATTTTTCTATTTTATATGTATATGCATGAAGAAATCTTTGACATTTACATAGGAAAATGAGAGATTACTAAAGGGGCACTGGGCAGAAGGGGGTAAAGGAGGGAGAGAAATGTCATTATTTGTCTATTTACAATTTTTTTTGCAATCATGTGAATGTGTTTGCCTATCAGTAAAATAAAATAATAATGAGGACAGCTGCTAGCCGGCTCCTGCCAGGTGTTGTAACCCAGGGATGGGCAGGCAATCAGTACAGTCAGATGTTCCAATTACTCAAGAAAAGTCAGAAATCTCAATTTTACTATAATATTCTTGAGTTTTAAACATTGGCTCCAATTTTTCTCTAGCACTTTCTGGGCCAGTAAGTAAGTCAGTGAATCAGATGTGGCCTGAGGGCCACCAGTTTTCAGCCTCAGCCCAGGTGGTTTCCTGTTCCCAGGGCTGGAGTTCTCGGCACCCCAGGTCTCTGCCTTTGTGCACGCAGCTGAGGGACCAAAAAGCATCTCACCCTGCCTATCTCTTGGTAGTATGCAACGCTTGCCCCTTGGAACCGTAATGCTTGGGGCTTTTAACTCAAGATCTGGAAGGCAGAGAGGGGTTATGAACTCTCAGATAATACTCTCCCCTAGGGCACTGCAAGCCTCAAGGCCCGTCTGCCTCCTGTTGCCCACCCATCTGTCCCTGGGAGTTGGGGACAGGAGTGGGGCTGGCACCGATGGGGGTGGGGAGGCGTTGCTGATCTGACCTGCAGATCACTGGGCTCCAGTCAGACCCAGAATCTAGGAGGAGAAACCCAGAGATTGGTAGAAAAGAACAGTGACTAGCTGGTGCGTGCCAAGGTAATTCACCAAATTACTGCATCCAAAAGCAGGAAAGTCCCAAAGAACCATCTTGTTCAACTCCCTGTCAGACAGATGGGGAGACTAACCTCTGCTCTCTGCTGTGCTGCCCCAGGCCAAGGTTTTGCCATCTCTCTCCTCGACACCTGGACCTCATCCTCTTCCCTGGGTCCCCTGCAGTCCCTTTCCCTCCTAGCATCCAATCTCCACTCTCAGCACCCCCAGCCAGAGGGCCTTTCCAGAAGGGAAACTTGGTCAAACCCATGTCTTCTTGGAACCTTCTGACTGCTTCCTACCTCCCTTTGAGTCAAAGTCCTCATCCGTCTCAGTGCTTACAGCCTCTGTTCACTTCTCTGACCCACCTCCTACCTTCTTTCCCTCGCTTACTCCGTTCCAGCCGCTTGGACCACTGGCTGGAACTTTCACAAGCCAACCCTCTTCCTTCTGCAAGGCTTTTATTCCTGTTCTTCCCCCACATGTTCACAAGCCTCCATCTTTCCCGCCTTCAAATGCTTCTTGTTCAGAGGGCTTTTCTCGGTCACCACCCCCACCACCATGCACACACACTCTTTACCTGCCCCCTCGCCTCATTTTCAATTCTTTGCAAGTATTAACTACCAGACACTATTGTGTGTCTTGGTTTGTTTGTTGCCTAGAATGTCAGATCTGGGACAGCAGCAGGTTGCCGGGACTTCACCCCCATGCTTTCTGGAGTCTGGCAAGGAGTGAGTGCTTAGTAATCCTGCATCGTTTGCAACAGGGGATGACAAAGGCCTGCAACTCATGTAGCAGCCAGTGAATCACTACTATACCTCCAGTTCAACAATCCTGGCGGGTCTCCTCCCTTCCAGTGTCTTGAAATAAACATATTCTCTCTCTCTCTCTCTCTCTCTCTCTCTCTCTCTCTCTCTCTCTCTCTCAATCCCTCCCTTTTTCCTTCTTCCTGTGCTAAAGTTGACCCCACCACCCCACAAAGGCTTGGGAAGAGCTCTACGACAAGCTACATCCTCAGCCCTTCTTTATTTATCAAATAGTATGTTCACATGGTTTCAAAACTCAAAGACACCAAGGGGCCACATTGAAAAGCATCTCTCTTACCCAACCTCCAGCCCCCCGCTCCCCTTCTCAGAGGCAACCGATGGCACAAGTTTCTTATGTGTGTCTTTCTCCTTCTTCACTTTCTTCTCTGTCTGGGCTACCCACCCCTGTACCCACCATCACCGTTTTAAGACAAATGATAACTTACTTATACATAGTTCTGTATTTTGCCATCTTTCACCTAACAGTGTTTTGGTGACTGCTCTATCTCAGTGCAGGGTGCCTCATTTTCTTTTGTGGCACCAAGCTTTTCATGGCACAGCTACACTGTCCTCTACCTCACAGGTAGGTCATCTAACTGATAGCAAGTCAGTCATCTCCACCCTCTTACAATACTTCACTGAGTAACTTGGTGACCACACCACTTTGGATCTCTGTAGAAGCAACTCCTGGCAATGGACTTGCTGACCAAGTAGTGTGTGTGTTTGTAATTTTGATAGATGCCCTCCAAGGCACTGTAGCAATTCATCTTCCAGATAGCAGACTTGCGTGAAGATATGTATAAAATACCTTCTAAAACAGACTGCAGTAAGTCCTCCAGACTCCTTATGGATAAATAAATGACACCACTTTGTTAAGTCTCAGTCTCTTCTTCAAGGAAATGGGTATCTGTGGGCATAGAGGTACTTGTCTATAATCCCAACCCTCTGGGAGGCTGAGGCAGGAGGACTGCAATTTGAGCCCAGCCTGGGCAACTTGGTGACTTGTGAGACCCTATCTCAAAATAAAACATGAAAAAAAGATGGGGCTGGGGCTGCAAAAGCCTTAGGTTCCATCCCCAGTATCACTAATTATTTAATATATATAACAATTTGTATGATGTATATATATATGTAAAATAAAATGGATATTCTGCTTTATAGGTAGTGGTTAGGGTCAAATGAGGAGCTGCATGGAACATACTCAGCACAGTTTCTGGTGCGTACCAAGGCCTCTCTACAGAGCAGCTATTCCTGCTGTGCTTAATGTCATTGCCTGTCACAGTGAGCTCTATGGTACAGGGACCTTGTCTATCTTGGTCACTGCTCTGGCATAGCTTCTAGTTAATAGTAGGTGTCCAATAATTATTTATTGAGTGAGCCACTTTCCAATTTTCCTCTGCCCAGCAGGCCCTCCTTTATGACCTCGCCCCTCACTCCCCATTTAGCCTTTCCTACCCCTTCTCTCCTTCTCCTTGGGCTCCAGTTCCATTCGCCTCCTCCAGGCTCCCTCCTGCCACAGTGCCTTTGTTTCTTCTGGCTGATACACTTTCTCTACCTCAGCACTACCCATAGCCTCTCCATCTGCTGACTTTATTTCCAGACATCCTTAAATCTCAGCTGAAATGTCAGTCTCTCCAGAAAGCTTCCTCCGCCCTCTATATTACCTCGTTGGACTCTGAGTACTTCATCTGTGCCTTATTACAATTAGAAATGGTACCTGCATGAATGCCAGTCTTGGCCTCATGACTGAGCCTGTCTTGGTTACCATTGGGTCCCCAGGGCCGGGCACAATGTCAGCACTTGGTAGCCACTGCCGTGAGTGAGACCCATTTTACTGATGGGTTGAGTCCTCCCATCCCCACCCAAGAGAGGGCAATACTTGACTCCATGTCCACCCGTTTTCCAGTGCAATGAGGTGTTGGTGAAAGGTTCTGGTTGGTGAAGAGGCAGAGGGAGGGGAGGAGGGAGAAGGAGCGGGAGAGAGAGAAACTGGATCCTTAATTCTCTCCAGGTTAGGTCATGGCTTCAGTCATTCAGCAACTCTGAGTGTCTTCTGAGGTCCTGGTTTCCCAAGAGGAAGCTCATGGAGCCCCTGTCCTCAGTGGGCTCCTGGGCTGGTGAGAAACAAAACCCTGGAAAAGATGGTGCAGTCGGAACAGGAGGGCGAGCGATGGTAGAAGAGAATGAGAACCAAATTTCCTCCGGGGACCTGTGGGAGAGCAGTCAGGATGGCAAGTCTTGCAGGGGGAAGGCCCTGGAGGGAGGAGAAAGCACTCGCCAAGTAGAGAAGGGACGCCCAGGGCACCCCCTGAGCCAGGCAGGCGGGTGGGAAAGTGAGGGGCATTTGGGACCCAGGGGCCGAGCAGAGCAGGGGCAGGTGAGGTAGAAATGAAGTGACTCAAAGACAAGGATGAGGAGGTGTTGTTTCAGGAGGATCCCTGCAGAGCACTTCTCCTCTGCAAAGATGGCGAGCAACCCAAACACTGTTTCTAAGAGCACAGTCCAGTAAATGTAATACTTACAGCTTCAAAACTGGCAAACAGGCACATAGAAAAGTGGGCGTGCCTGGTGTTGGTGAGGACGGGCCTCCCTAGCAGGAGGTGAGTGAATACAGCTCTTCTGGAGAAGAATGTGGTGGTGTCAGGACGGAGGAACACGGTGCGCCCTCTGACAACACAACGGTGCGCCAGGATACTCAGTGTGGGCCTGTGTGCTAATGGGAAGAAAAAAGGCCATCCCGGTGTCCACAGCCCCAGGAGCGGAAATCGGCATGAGCTGGAAGCAACTCCAGAGTTCTCGAGATCAAAGTGGGGAGTAGGAAAAGAATTGACTTACAGCTCAATAATATTGATGCAGATTAAAATGCAACCCAGTTGTTGAATAACTATGAAAACTGAACACATCTAACAGTTCTGCTCCGAGGTAGACGCGGCACAGATGCATACTTGGCTCACATCCGCACTGCTGGTTGTGGCCCCAAACTGGAAATCACAGACTTGTCCATCTCAGAGAATGGTTTTGTTGTGGTGAAATCCTAGGATGGAGTGCCCCCGGCACCGAGAGTAAACCGTCCACAGCTACACACAACCATGGAGATCAACCTCGGAAAGTGGAATGAAAGGAGTCAGACACGAAAGAGCATCACACTGTGCGATTCTGTCTGCGCCGAGTTCAAAAACAAGCAAAACAAATCCGTGGTATGAGGAGGAAAGCGGTCATCCTTGGGGTCATGGTGCTGTGAGTGTTGTATTTACGGGACTGTACTCTGAGAGACAGTGTTGGGAGGGATTTGTCTGGGGCTTCTGATGTCCTGTTCTTTGATCTAGTGCCAGTGACAGGGGTGTGTTCAGGATCGGAAGGTCCACGAATGGCCCACTTCTGATTCACGAACTCTTCTTTCGGTAATACTTCCGTGAGAACCTCATAAGAATACCTCCATAAGAAATACAGAAATGCATAAAACAACACTATATATTTTGCTAGAAATCCCAAATATTTGAGGATATGTTTCAACATAGCAGGAAACTGGGTGGAGTTGAGACAAGGAAAAAATCATATAAACAAGAAGGGATCCTTGTGGGCCTACCAAGACTCTGCGCCATGTGACCATGTGGGATGAACTCAGCCTGTGCACTTTAGTGCGTGAGAAATAAGTGTGCATTTTCATTGAGGAAACTAAGTGATGAACTCCAGTATTTATGCACTATAGAATGGTTTGCAGCTGTCAGAAAATGGGAGCCATCTCAAGACACCAAAAGTGTAAGAGCAAAGAGGCTGCGGAGCGACTGTGTGCGATGCACTCTGCCCCACCTCCCTGCCCCGCCCCACACTCACGGCCTCCCCGTGAATCTTCGCTGGGTTCATCACTGTCTTTAAATGCACGTCACAGTTCTGAAAAGACACCCAAATTGGGACTCTAGAGGGAAGCGACACAGAGGGAGGGTGTCCAAAAGGAATTCCGGTTTTCTCTGTAATATTTTCTATTTTTTTTGGGGGGGGGTGTTTCTTTGTTTTTGTTTTTTCATTTTGTGGCACTGGGGATTGAACCCAGGGGCTTTGCACTGAGATGCTTTTCCAGCCTTTTAAAAATTTTATTGTTTATTTTGAGACAGGGTCTCACGTAGTCACTAAATTGTCCAGATTGTGCTTGGATCATGATCCTCCTGCCTCAGGCTCCCAGAGTGCTGGGCTTACAGGTGTGCACTGCCCATGCCCAATTTTATTTTCATTTTCAATATGAAGAATCTACTCATGGATGAATCGACATGCATGAATTCAGGATTAAACTAGATGTGGTGGCACATGTCTGTAATTCCAGCCCTCGGGAGGCTGAGGCAGGAGGATCACCATGAATTTGAAGCCAACTTGGGCTACATAGTTAGTTCCAGGCCATCTTTGATTACCCAGCAAGACCTGTCACAAAAACAAACAACAAAAAAACCCTAAAATATTTTAGGATTAAAGGTAGTAGTAAAGACAAGCTCAGGGAGGCCTGGAATGTTCTGGGCTTGCACTCTCTTTGAGGCCACTTAAGATTTTTCAAGTCAAGCTTTGGGGCCATCTGTTGCCTGGTGAAAATCTAGGCATGGGGAATTGGGAAGCACGTCCCCACCTGGTGTCCCCTCCCCTCTCCTGGCCTCACTGTCCTCAGCTGCCCAATGGGAGTCTGATTCCTGCTTTACCCAGGGACATGGGAGGAGGAAGTCAGGGCAGGAGGAGAATCTCATGAATGCAAAGGATTATTCTCCAGGTCAGGGGAAGAGGAATCAGAGACCTGCCTTCTGCCTGCCAAGCAGCAAGGGCGCAAAGGAAGTGGAGGGTGGAGCTGGGACCACCCAGGCGACCAAAGAGCCCATTCACGGCATCGAAGAAGCATCTCGCAGGCCAGGGTTGGTAGGCCAACCACCCAGGCCGCCTGGAGAATTGAGATCCTGAGCTGGCCTTTCTCTGTGCTCTCCCAGCCCCGGCGCAGCTGCAGCTGGTCACCTCTCCGAGCCCCCGGCACCATTGGCTCACCCCAACATGTACACGCCAGCCTTTCCAGCTCACCCTCCCACCAGTGCCAGAGGGGCTTTTGCCAGGCATCCAACCAAGCCTGTGCTTGCTCAAACCCCTCCCACAGTTCCTCACTGAGCTGGGAGTGTATCCTTGTCTACAAGGCCTGGCAGGAGCTGCTGCGCCCCCCCCCTGACTTCAGCATTCCCTTACGGGGCCAGGAGCCTGCTTTTGGAGTCAAGAATTCTGGTCGACTCTCCATTCATTCAAAAAATGCTTACTGAGCAGCTACCAGGGGACAGGTGCTATTCCAGGTGTTCAGGGTATACTAGTGAATAGAGACAAAGATTCCCATCCTCATGGAGCATCTTTTGTAGCAGAAGATTAACAATAGACATAATAAGTAAATATGTTACACAGCATGCTGGAAGGTGACAAAAACTATGAAAAGAACAAGAAACAGAGAAAGCTAAACAGGAATATCGAGAAGGTTCAGGATTGCACTTTTAAATAAGGTAGTTAAGGTAAGCTTCATTGAAAAGGTGATATTTGAGCAAAGACTCATAGGAGGTGAGGGAGAGAGCCATGTAGCTATCAGGGAAAATACAGGCAGAAGAGCCATGTAGCCAGTGCAAAGGCCCCATGGTAGGACCTCACCTGGCTTATCTGAGGAGCAATAAGGATGTAGGAAGTGACTCGGAGTGCTAGGAAAGGTCACACAGGGACCTGTGGGTCTCGGTGAGGAGTGAGAGCAGAGCCTTGGAGATTTCTGACCATTGAGGAGTGGGGGAGGCAGCATAGAGGGAGAGGAAGTCCAGCAGGGCTGTGATCTCAGCTGAAGTGTGGGTGGTGGCTTCACCCTGCTCCTTTGGGGGAAACCCCTAGGGTGCGTTACACCTGGGCACCATCTGCCCTGCACCCTGCCCCGACCCAGGCAAGGAAGAGGGGCTTTCAATCCCTGAGATGACAAGGTCCAGCTTGTCCCCCAAAAGGGGAATTGTTCCTGTTGACTCCACTCCCCAAACAACAAGGCCTCACCCCACATCCCTAAACTTGGGGTGGCTAAGGCTGGGGACGTAGCTGGCCACGGTGGGACCAGGTGGAGGGTTTTGGTTAGGAAAGATGAAAAGACCACCCCATCCACAGTCTGAACCTCCTCTGCAGTGTTCCAGCCACGCACAATCCTGCCTCCTGTGGCAGGGACCTAGTTACCCTGAGTCCATTCTGCTTGTCTTTGGACGCTTTGGATTTTAGAAAATTCATTCACTCATTTCATAAACACGGACTGCACGCCTACTGTGCCCCAGGGATCATTCTTGGTCCCAGAGATATAGCAAGGAACATGACACACCAGGTTCCCAACTTGAGGAAACTGTTCCTGGAAAAGGAGCTGTTTAGAGAAAAAAGACGAGACAAGTGCTGACATGGGGGAAATCCCCAAAGCTATGGGGACCCAAGGCGCCTCCAGAGGTGGGGAGTATGTGGCAGTCACAGAGGTACGAAGGCATGGGAAAAAGAATCCTGGTGGATGGAGGACATGTGCGAGGCCCTGCTAATCCCAGCACTGGTCACCAGCCCCTGCTGCCCCAGGCCCAGTGACTCTGCCCGGGTCTGGATGATGGCAGCAGCCTCCTTTTGGGTCTCCCAAAAGGGACAAAGAGACAAAGTCACCAGGGGGTACAGTCCCTGGCCTCTCTCTCTTCTGGGTCAGGGTCATTCCCGTAGGTGTCACCTTGCTGGCATCAGCAGGCAGACACCAGCCAAAGCCGTAGGCCTGTGGAGGTAGACTGCAGGCAACGGCCAGTGAGACCTTGGGGATTTGGGTGAGACGCTAATGGCCCTTTCTACAGCCCGTGTGTGCAATCCCTCCTTCTCCTCTCTGACCTCATCTCCTGCCCTCACTGGCTCACTCACTGTCTCCACCTCTACTGGCCTTGCTGTTCTCCCAACTTGCCAAATAAAGGTTCATTTCAGGGTCTTTGCACTAGCTATTGCCTCTATCTGCAATGTGGCTTCCCCAGACATCCACACAGCTCATCTCCCATGCACGCACCAGGGCCACCTCCTCAGAGAAGCCCTCCCTGGCCACCTTATCTCCAGCAATACCCACACCATTTTCTCTCCACCCTGTCCTGCTGTTTCCCCCACAACACTTATCACCACCTGGTATGCAGTGTACTCACTTGTTTTTTTTTTTGTTTGTTTTTGTTTTTTTTTTTTGTTTTTTTTTTTTTGGTGCTGGGGATCGAACTCTGAGGCAGTGTACTCACTTGTTCATGTGCTGCTCGCCTCGTCCACTAGACTGGAGCTCTCTGAGGGCAGGGACCATTCCTGATTTTGGTTACGGTGGACTTTCTATCATGGGGCCTTGGAAGTGAACACACACTTGTGAAATAAGCAGTTCTGAAATACAAGTGATCTTCAAGAGTCCTTCTAGAGCTGACCACGTTGAATCTTGGATATGAGTATGACTCCCCTCCCCAACTCCCAGTGGCCAGGAGTGGCCTCTAAGGGCTAGCCATTTCCAAGAAACTGCTAATGTGGGAGTCTCCCTCAACCTCTCCCTACCCGGACCCACCTAGCAGGGTCAGGGGTCAGACTGGCCAGCCTCTCTGGGCCCTGAGAGGAGGGACTCAGTGCTGGGCAGGCCTGAGGGATGCCTGCGAGCCTCCTTTGGCAAATGTCCCCTTCCTTCGCAAGGCCTGTGTCTGCATTTCTGAACCAGAAGGTGTTTACACAAAACATCCTGGGTTTGGCGACAAATTCACCCTCAGTGAGGAATCCTTAATGAATCTCCTTTCCCACACTGAGTGGATGCAGGGAAAATTAGCTCTGCCTCTCATAGTTGAAGATAGCCCAAGGCCAGGCAAAGAGGAGGTGCTGCTGGGAGTTTGGGGACCACAATTTAGGGGACAGTCTAGAGTCTTGTGGATGGAGATAGATGGAGACCAGAGCATTTCGTGACCCAGATTTGTACCTTACTTGCTGTGCGATGAGGCACTGCCCTTGCCTGGTCACAGTGTGCAGCTGTGAGATGAGGCAATACCGATCTATACAAAGATTGCTGTAAAATTAAAGCAAGGCAGAGTGTGAGCCAGCCAAGTTACCAGGAGTCAAAGGGGGAAAATGACTAGGGATGTTGTTCAGTGAGACGTCTCAGGATTCAGTCCTCAATACTGAAAAAAAAAAAGTAGGGAAGATAAAAAGCCAGAATCAGAGAGGCAAGAGGTCAAGATCCTCACCTCCCTCGGAGCCTTGGTGTCTGCAGCTAGATGGTGAAGGGTTGGGCTCAAAGCTCTCTGGGGAAGCCCCTGGTTCCACCTCCCCTGCTGCTGGCTGCCTCTTCTGAGACCCTGCAGCCCCCCGATGCACCTCCCAGCTCTTGAAGGGCTGTAGTCCTGAGCCTGCATGCCCTGCTCACTGCCCAGCTTGCCGGGGCCTTCTTTGGGTCTAGGTCAGCTACTCTGGACGTTGGGCTGAACAGAAGAGCTTACTGAGTACTGTGTTCAGGCAAAATTTAAAGCGGTTGCTGTTTCCTTTCCATGCTGCAGGGAGAGACAGGAGAATATCTATATTCCCTTTTATTTATAGATTGGAAACTGAAGGTGTCAGAGGTTAGATATAAGTCACACTTCCACATGGGCTTTCTGGTGTTCCTTAAACAGGGGGGAAATGATTTAAACATCTCCAAATCCTTTATCACTACCTCCCATAGTGTATAATTATTTATAATTAACTGCCAGTGTTTCCCAGTAGGATGAAGTTTTCCAAGAGGTAAGAATTTCGTTTTTCTCACTGCTACACCCTCAGCACCTTCAACTGCCCTCCACATAGTAGCTTCTCAGGAAGTATTTGGAGGGAGAGAAGGGTAAGAGGTAACGCCTCGGACTGTGCTCTCTCTGGCCTGCAGGGGGCGCTCCAGCCCCAGCCCCCAAAGCCAGGCCCCGCCTCTGGCGTCCGGCTGACGCGCGTGCGTTGGAGCGTGCGCGCAGTTCTTCTGTCTTTGCGCAGGCGTAGCGGAAGTCTCATCAGTGCTGCGCGTGCGCGAGGGGAGTCGCAGCGAGGTCTGAGTCGGAGCCTGAACTGAGCAGCGAGCGAGCCGGGCCCGAGCTGCGGGAGCCATGCTATCCCCGGAGGCGGAGCGGGTGCTGCAGTACCTAGTCGAGGTGGAGGAGCTCGCCGAGGAGGTGTTGGCGGACAAGCGGCAGGTGGGAGGCTCGTCCGCGGCGCCGGGGTTGCAGTGAATTGCCCTGGCTGAGGCCCCGGACCACAGGCGAGGGCGGCTTGAGATAACGTGGGTCAAACGCTCGACCCACGCGGTGCATCACGCACTCATCCGGCCGGTCCTGAGTGGGCGCCTGCTCTGTGGTGGGCATTCTCTTTGTTGTCGTCCTTCCTGTGCCCCTTCCGGTCCCTTCCGGATTCTGACCCACTACCGCCCTGGGCCGTTTCCCTAAGCACTCGTTCCAAAATACATGGACTCCGTCATTGATCTGCGTGCTCCGGCCTGGTCAAGGCCCTGAGGAGACAAGAGAGACAGAGAAGAGGGTTGAGTAGGGGCCGGGGAGGGTGCTGGTCATGTAAGGCCATGTAGACTCACACAGGGAATTTGCCTCTAGTTCTTATTTAAAGCCTCAGTCTTCGAAGGGAGTTTGGGGTGGGGCTGATGTAATTGGATCTAGGTTATAAAAGGATCCCTCTGGCTGCTGCAAGGAATACAGAATGCCGGAGGCCAGGGTGGAGGCAGGGAGACCACCAAGGGGCCATTGCCATAGTCCAACTCCAGAAGGATTTGGACCAGGTGGAGAGAAGTCGATGGTCAGAAATATATTTTGAAGATGGACTCAGTAAGTGATAATGGGTATGTAGAGAGCTGGGGGAGCTGGCGGAGGCAGGTGTGGTTCATGAGTCTTACCTCCCAACAAGAAGGCTTGGGTGGTTGGTCAGGTAGTCACTGAGAAGGGGAAGGCTAGGGGAAGCGCCTGTCAGGTTAAACACTGCATCAAGGTGTGCCGCCTGAGACTGATAAATATGTAGTAGTTAAGGCTTATCAAGTACCTACCGCATATCAGGAACTGTTATCTCATTAAGTTCCTTGCTCAAGGTACAGGGTATATGCCCTGGGACTCAAACCTGGGTGCTGTAGCTCCAGAGCCATCACTGTCAAAGTGGAAATTGACACCACCTCTTCACTTTCGTAGTACTGCTTTGCTAGTGTCTCTACTGCTGGTGCTCCAGTCAACACCATCTAGCATGGTGTTGGGTTTCTTAAACTGGGTAAGAATTAGCTAGAAGACCTTGTCTGAAAATAGAGCTTCTTAGGCCTGCTTAATTGCTGTGTTTTAGAGGAGAAGTCGTCGCTCCCTGGTGATTCTCATACACTCTCAAGTTTGAGTGGATTATACAGAGTTATATGTTAGTCAGCAAACATTTTCTCAGCACCAGGACTGAGAAAAGTAACTTTAGGAAGTAACCCAGGACTGGTGTCTCCTCAGTCTCTTGTCTGCTGAAAGGTGACAGGTTGGGGCAACAGGTAGCTGAGCTCCCATCTGCTCTTGTTTTCAGATTGTGGACCTTGACACCAAAAGGAATCAGAACCGAGAGGGCCTGAGGGCCCTACAGAAGGATCTCAGCCTGTCTGGTAAGTTGCGACTTCCTCACTGCTCCCTAGAAAACCTGTTCAGTCTTCCTGTGAAGGCCTTTGCCTTTTCCTTGGCAGAGACCAGGCAGGAGGCCACAGATGTGTTACTTAGCCTTGTGGGAAACTGAAATAGCTCATGGAGAAGAGGGAACAAATGTTGCAGATCTGACGTAGAGGCTGTGGCTCAGGATTTTAGCTGCTCACTTCAGTGACTGGTTGGTAGTTCCTGGCATGTTAGTGGTGGCAGACACTGAGAGTACTGAGTGGGAGGGGAGGATCTAAGAATGACAGTTCCCATCGTTGTGTTCTCCAGACAAGGAAAACAATGTAAAATAGACCATTGTGGGGTTGGAGATTTAGCTCATGTGGTAGAGCACTTGCCTAGCAAGCTCAAGGCCCTGAGTTCGACCCCAGCACCCCCTGCAAAAAAAATATCATTGAAAATTGTGACATAGCAAATGATAGAATTGGACATGGTGTTAAGGATACAGGAAGAAGGAGAGGATGGGCCCTTTAGATGGACCAAGTGACTGTGGCATAAGTAGGGGACAAAGAGGGCATGAGTTTAGCCTGGAGTGATGGACAGCAACCAAGTCATAATGAAGAGCCTTGAGGGCCGAGGGAAGACATTTGTGTTTTATTTGAAGTGACCTAGGATGTGCACATTCTCTCACTGAGTAAAATCCAGAGTTGTCCTGCAAGACTTCATGTAACCCAACAACCCCCCTGCCCCCACCAGAGCCCTCCCCTGTCTTCTGTCCCCTCACTCCGTGACTCACTGGTATTTGTTGTTCCTGAAACCCAAGCACACTACAGATGCTGGCTGTTCCCATTTCCTCTGCCCGGTCCCCCCTTCCTTAGATAAACCCGCACTTTCTTCAGGTCTTTGCCGGATGTCACATCATCGGTGAGGCCTTGGAAGACCTGGTATAAGTAACAATCCCTTTCTTGCTCCAGCACTCCCTATCCGTCTTACCTAGCTTTATTATCTTTGCTTATTCCCTGTCCTGTACTATAGCATAAGCTTCACGAGGGCAGGAACTCTGTTCTCCTGTGTTCTCAGCATCTGCAACAGTACCTGACAGTAAGTTGGTGTTCAGAAAACACTTGGAGAATGGATGTGGTGATGTGCACCTGTAATCCCAGCACTTGGGAGACTGAAGCAGCAGTGTCTTCATGAATTTGAGGCCAGTCTGATCTACATAGCGCTACCTCGTTTCAAAAAGGGTACTTGTTGAGGAAATTATCGTTTGCTGTTTCAGAAGACGTGATGGTTTGCTTCGGGAGCGTGTTTATCAAGATGCCTCACTCTCAAACTAAGGAAATGATTGAGAAAGGTAAGGCTGCCTGGGGCCAGAGCCGGGATCTGCCTGCCTTTCCCACCTGCCTGGGTTTACCTCAGAACTGAATGTCGGGCCGTTTAATGAAGGCAGAAATCCTGTGTTACAGGGTCATACTGATAGGAGTTTTCATCCCTGCGCTGCCAGTGTAGGTTATTTCCTCATCTGTGTAAGGGAACACATCTACATAGCACAGTTGTGAAGTCGAGATAAAGTGGTGTGTGTGTCTAGCAGAGTACTTGTTTATCAGTGAAGAATGGGTTGGGTTACAAATAACAGGAAACCCAACAAATTGAGGTGTAAGGAAATATGGTTCTACTTTTCTTATGTAATAGGTTACCCAGAGGACTGGCACAGCTGTCCAGTTGTGGCACCTTGGCATCCCGACGTGCTCGTTGTGCTACCATTACTGCATTACAGGCTTTGTTACCGTGTGTCAGAATGAAGGGAAGGCAGAAAGCTTCCTCCACACATGGTCTTGCCTTCTTTTTGGAAATAAGGTCGTCCTCCCCAGGGACTTCTTGCTAACGCCTGGTTGGCCAAAGCCACTCATAACTGCAGGGGAGCCTGGATGAGTGAGCTTTTATGAGTCCTCTGCAGTAGAGACTGGCTTGAAAATGGAACTTTGGAGAGAGCAAACCTTTAGGGCACTGCTGTTATCGATGAAAATCCTAAAAGGCTGGATTTTCAGCAATAACAGCCGGCTGTGGCACACGTAGCAGAGGTCTGCCAGCACTGCTTCAGGGTGTGCCACAGCCTGGGCACCCAGCATGTTACTTAAGTCTCTACAGCCATGAGACTCTGAAGCGCTTTGGAGAAGCATCACAAGCGTTCAGGATCTGGTGCTGGGCTTTGTTGGCCCACAAATGTGATCTAGTCACTCTATGTAGAGAGTCTCTGGGACACCTTCAGGGTTCTGAGCACCAGATTAAATAATTTCATGGGTTCTCAGGGATTGACACAGACTAGATAAGCTCATGGGGCACTGCTTATTTACCCAGAAAAGCAGAACCGTCACCCAGGGCCCAAAGCTTGGCCAGTCAGGGCTTCTATCAGAAAGAATGAAAGTGCGGGAAGGTAGACGGGCCAGAAGGTCTCTCGCAGCAGTCATTTGGTCACCAGCCTCTGTCATCATGCCAGCCCATGTCAGGTGCCGTCCATGACTGTTCGGGTGACCTTTTCTGTTCACTGGGTTAATTAGGTTGAGCTGGAGCACTTAAGTTCACTCACTGCTTATTTTAGGTCACGCGTTTCCACAGTTGTGCTTTCCTAAAAACTCTGTGCCTTGATGGACTTGTGTTACAAAATTCCTCAGCCGCCTTGGGGTCAGCTGGGTCCTTCATTCTGCTGTCTCGGTTAACTTTTGTGTAATTTCACTGTGGGAGAGCGGCCGAGGGTCTGATGCTGCCACCCCATGCCCCGGCCACCCCACTGCACTGTGCGTAATGAGAGAAAGCCCACTGAGCCAGGCGTTCGGACGGGTGCTCGGCCCTGCTCTGAGCCAGCTGAGTGGGAGAGGCTGCTGTCCCCACTGGCTGGGTCCTTCTCTCTGAAGTACAGCATTTTTCTCTGCTTGCCTGCCTCATTTTTTCAGATCAGGACCACCTGGATAAAGAAATAGAAAAACTCCGGAAACAACTTAAAGTGAAAGTCAACCGCCTCTTCGAGGCTCAAGGTATTGGCCTGGGGAACTGGGAACCAGGAGGACAGAGAACTGGCAGTACATACTCGGAAGGGCAGGAGTGGGACGCCCCCAAGAGGCGTGCAGTGGCCAGGGACATGTGTCGTGGCACTGGAGGTGTTACCTGTAGCTGCCCAGTGGGTCTTACCCGTGACAGAGCTGCTTTTCTAGGGACCAGGCTTGGAGTGATCTCACATTGCATGCCAGGGTAGCTCTTACAGGACTTAGAAGGCCTCAGTCAGGAACCAAGAGTAGAGCTGAAATTCTGGGTAATCCCAAGCACTCCAGGTAGAGCACAGATCTGGCAAAACTCTGCCAGTCTCTGGACAGCAGCCTTGAGTTCAGGGCAGGTTGTACGTGCCCTGAGAGGGAGTTGATGAGCATCACCTAGTGCATGGCCGGGTCTGAGGCCCGCTCCCATCAGACCTTGGGCTAGGCTTGGCAGCATGAGCACAGTGCTAGCCACTGACTCCAGAGCCCGCAGTGGGGGGCAGCGAGAGGCCAGGCCTGTTCATGGATTGTCTTCTCCCCCCAGGCAAGCTGGAGCTGAAGGGCTTTAACTTGAATCCACTCAACCAGGATGAGCTTAAAGCTCTCAAGGTCATTTTGAAAGGATGAGACTCGAATCAAGTGCCAAGATGGGGACCTATGAGCGGCATCTCCCTGGCAGTCATGGAGGACCCGGTACCCTCTGGCCGTGAAACCTGCAAGGACAGGATTGGCCCTGTAAGGGCACAAGCATTAGGAATCTGGTCCTGGCTCCTGTGTGAAGCTTCTGTTGTAGCACTTGGCTGCTCTGTGGCAGCAGGGATCCCTCAGCCCATCCCTGTGTGTTGTGCCTGACCACTGGGGCTCGGCGGACACAAGACCTATTGATGGGCCCTGGCAGCCACCAGTAGGTGTGGGTGTGAGAATGACTGCAGCAGGCGCTTCTCAACAGTGGCCTGCTGTCCAGTTGGGCCTGGGCAAGGGGATGGCAGATGGGAGAGGGGTGGGGCGGGAGCCTCTGGCTGGCATTCCTCAGAACAGAGAGGCGGCTTTGGGCAGCAAGTAATGCGAGTGGAATAAAGCAGGAGACAGGCAGGTCCCCTCTGCAGAAGGCACAGACTCTCATCGAGGGAGCAGACACATTGGCCCACTGCCTGCAGCTCTGGCCTTGTTCCTGGTGCTCTCCAGCCCCTGTGACTGCTCTTGGGTCAGGAGAGCCTTGCAGAGGAGGCCCAGGGAGGTCTGGCGGGTCACCCCTGACTGCCGCTCTGTGTGTCCTCACCTGCCTTCCTGGGCTGAGACCCTGGTGTTCGTGCTGAGAGGAAAGAACTGTCCTGTAGGTGCTTTGAGGGCTCAATAAATGTTACCAAGTGAACACATAGCTTATAGTCTTTATCCAAGGGCATAGCACTTCTTGGGAGTGCTGCCTGTAAAGGGGAAGTGGCTTAGGTAGGTGACAACAGGTGACAAAATGGAGAAGGCACACCTCACCTGCTCTTGCTCCAAGTGGCCTGTAGTTATATGGAAACATCGACTTTAATTTTTCAAAAGGTGCTAGAATAGGTTGACTCTCCTGTCTTAAATATTGCTAATTCAGAAAATGTTTAAAGACGTGGGTGTCAGTCAAGCAAAACCTCTCATGAGCCAGTCAGCCAGGCGCACAATTTCACACCTCGAGTTCTATAGTAATTCCTGCGTGCTCCCCTTGATGGCCCTAAGAAGTGGGTGGGGTTGGCACCAGCTGTGTGTCCTGCCACGGGGGCCTGGTTGAAGGATCGGGCCAGGAGCAGGGGTGAGCATGCTCAGGGGTGCACGTAAGAAGAGCCAGGGCAGGACAGGCGTCTGATCCGCTGACTGCGACAGAAGCGGCAGGGTTGGGGCATGAGAGTGAAAGAGAGGACGCTCAACTTTGAACCATACAGATACGTTGCTTATTTTAAAATACGAATTGAAAAGGATGTACAGAACTCCCTGGTGGATGCTATATTGGCTTACAATTTCCCCACTGAAATGCCCCTAACTGCCTGGCCTGGTGGCTGCTGGGCCCAAGAGCCAGTCAGTTGTTTTTCTTTCTAGTACTGGAGATTGAACCCAGCCCCTTTACATGGAGCTAAGCCCTCAGTCCTTTATTTATTTTGAGACAGGGTCTCACTGAATCTCTGAGTTGCCCAACCTGAGCTGGAACTTGCAGTCCAGCCTCTATCCTGAGTGCTGGGATTGCAGGTGTATGCCACCACACCTGGCTTGGCTTTCTCTCGGAAGTGGAGCCCGGCTCGCTGCACAGGCTTGCCTCCTCGGCCCGGGGGAAGCCACTGTGCTCTGCAGACGGAAGGTCCAGAGTAGCTCGGCTCCTGCCGTCCTGAGACCAGCTGGCTCACTTCTTGGGTTTGCCAGCATTGTCTTTCCAAAACCCCTTTGGGCTTCACATAGACAGTCAGGTTCTGCCATTTGCAGCCAGAACTGCTCAGAGCAGGAAGTGGGAGTGGGAGCTGCCTGGGGCTTCTGGAGCAGGTAGCCCAGAAGTCCAGGGTTGTTGCAATTCTTTAAGCCATGGGGGTGGAGGATGAAATGTAGAAATGTGCAAATAAATTTTTTTAAAGTAGAAATTTTTACTTGCATCTAACACCCCAAGCCATCTTACCTGACAGACCTAGGCTCAAATAGCAATCCCTAGAGAAATGCCTGAGACATCCAGGTGACAGTGAAGTGCATTTTTGTGAGGCCCACACTGAACAGCTCTGCCTTTCCAACCCTCACCTTGTCTGCCTGAGACATTCTGGCTCACTGGTTTTCAGGTGGTGCCTAGCAGAGGCCATGGAGTCTCTGATGTGCAAATTCAGGGTATCGCGGAGGAGAGGATATGTTCAGGGTTCAGCACTTCTCCAAACGTCAGTAAACACAATCTAACAACTGCTTGCTTTGCAGCTCAGAGACAGGTTCCCCAGCCCTAGGGACCCTTTCGGCAACACCTGAGAGACATCAAAATGCTAAAGCCTGGAGGTCGCGGCTGACACCAGCAGCATCCCCTGTGCCAGGCCTGGTGCCCAGTGACTCCAAGCAAGGCCTGAGCTCATTTATTAGATGTGATCTTTCTAGGGTAGCAGAATTTACTGCACTCGTCCTCTTTGGGCCCAGTCACCAAGCCAGTCTGTCAAGGTTCAAACACATCCAGGCCCAGGGATTGGCTGTCTTCTGGTGCAGTGATGCCCAAGGGCAGGGTGGGTGGATGCAGAGGGCCCCGTCCAAGAGCAAGCAGCGGCTGCTTAGCCAGCAAAGCTGCTGCCAGGCTGGAGGGAGGGAGGGGAATGCTGTGAGGTGCACTGGCGGGAATGGGGCAGGGAGAGCCAGGGCGGACCGTCCAGACCCTCTTTCCTCCGCGCTGGGCTCAACTAGAAGCTTTCTTCTGGGCTTGAAGGGAGCGGAACAGCTGCTGCAACTGGTTTTTCCGATCGTTGACGCAGCCTGGAAGGGAAGTAAGGTGTCGGCTAGGATGATGGGGGTGGTGGTGGTTTGTATCCTCGCTCCACTCCTGAAGTCACTTCTCTGAGCACCAGTTTTCTCAGCCAGGATAACGACCCACCTTGCGCAGTGAACAAGGGATTGATCTGCAAACCTGGCCCTAGCCGGGTGCGTCAGGTGCTGGACTCAGGAGCTCTGACCCTCACAGGAATGGCGTGCAGGAGAGGCAGCAGAAGTAGCAGAAATTGCCTCAGTTTCCAGAAGTAGCAGAACCGGGTCTTGAACCCAGGCTATCTGGTGCCAGAGCCACACTCTTAACCCCCCAGCCCCAACACACACAGGCACACACTGCCTTTCCACCTGTTTTTGCTCGGTGAAAATGTGTTGATGGGTGCCCAGTAAATGTTAGCTTTCTTCCCTTTCTCGGCTCGTGTGGCAGGTAGACCGACTGAGAGAGGAGCTTTCCCAACAAGTGGCCGCTGGCATGCAGGTGTGTCCCAGGCAGTCGTGGCCAGGGCTGTCATGAGCTGCTGAGGTGCCGCCTCTCCCAGCACGGTCACAGTGCGGCCATCTCCTCCTTGCTGTTGTAGCTGATGCTTAGGGCATCCCCACGACATTTAATCTTGTGCTGGGCACACTCATGGCACCTGCAGCCACAAGTACTGACCGGAAGGTATCCACCATCTCTCTTAGCACCCGAAAGCACTGTCCCTGCCTCAGAGGTACTGACTGAGCTGAAGGCCCACTCTGCATCCCCAGCACCCAGCTTTTACTGTATTTGGCTCATTTGTAATGCCAAATCTTCATGACCAGTCCAAACCCCGTCTTGGAGTTCGAGGCACATCCTAAGTTATCTGCTGATCTTTTCACCCAGATGACCCTGGACACAGCCCCAGCTCAGTCCTCAATCATCAATACTTCTCCCCCGCCCAAAGTAATTTCCTCCTGTGTTTACCGCCATCCACGGAAATAACTGACTAGAAACTTGGGAATAATTCTAGAGCCTTCTAAAGCAGTGGCTGTCTACCTGGGCTGCCTATTTGAGTCACTGGGAACTTAAAAATTGCTGATGCCCGAGCCAGGCCCAATGTTGCAGGCCTGTAACCTCAGCACTCTGGGATCATGAGTGCAACCCCAGCATGGGTAACTGAGTGATTTGGCGAGAGCCTCCCTCAAAATGAGTAAAGGAAGGGCTGGGGATGTAGCTCAGTACAAGGGCCCTCAGTTCGGTCCCCAGTACTGCAAACAAACGAAACAGATGCCTAGACCAACTACATCTCTATCTGGTAGGCATCAGTGTTTTTTAAAAACTCCCGGGTGGTTCCAGTATGCAGCCGAGACACAGTCCCCTGTTCTCTGTGTGTGCTATTCAAATGGCCCAGGAACCAGCAGCAGTGGTACTGGGAGGAGACCATCCACAGAGATGGCTGCAGCAGTTCCTCCCACTCCTATGCACACGGCTCTGCAAGGTGACTCGGCCATTCTCACCCGTTTCCTCACCCTGTGACTCTGGGCTGGCTGAGCTAATTGAGCGATGGATTGTAGCAGAATGGCACTGGGACTTCTGAGCCTTGGTCTCGAGAGGCCTTGCCATGTCTTGGACCTCTGGGATGACCACACAAGGCTCGATTTGGTGGCCAATGCCCACATGGAAGAGGAGGCCCAGCTGACGCCCAGTATCAATCCCACTTGGAGAATGAGGCTCCTCTAGGCCTCAGACTCTCCTAGAGTCTCAGTGAAGCTGCCAGGAGTCTGCACCCCTGTGAGTGACTGGGAGGAACAGAAAAGGTTCTGAGCAAACAAACCAGCTGTTTTAAAATGCTGGGTTTGAGGAGGGTGTGTTGCACAGCAGTAATTAACAGAGCATTCCCTGGAGCTTGTCCAATAGGCAGATCTCAGGCCCCACCCCAGACCTACTGAAAAACAATCTGCATGTTTACAAGGTTTCCAGGTGACTGTATGTACATCAAAGCTTCTGGAAAAGCATCATGTAGTCATCCACCAACAACCGGAAGTGGCAGACCTGGGGAACTGCAGTGGAGAGCGGATCGCAAATCCCCTTTTCCTTTGTCTTCCTCCAGGCACACTACTTGACACCCCAAGCTTTCTTGTCACTGGGCTGGCAACAGGATGGGGGGTGTCCTTCCCTTTTGGAATGAAGTCAGAGCCTTGAAGAAAAGACATCAGCGCTTGGGCTTTTCTGTGTCTTCCTGCCTGGGACAAGGACACAGTGTCTGGAACTGGAGCTGATGTCTTGCAACCATGAGGCAAAAAGCGTGATCAGCAAACCAACCTGCTGAGTGTGGCCAGGCGGAAAGAGGAAGGAGCTGGGTCCCCGGGGCACTGTGAAACTTGTCGGCCATGTGGCCTCCCTGAGAATTCCTGTGAAATAAGCCAGCCCTCTCTATTTAACTGTTTGGTGGCTTTTTAGTTACATGCAGCCAAATCGAATCCTAAATCACCCCAAACCCTAAAAAACATGAAATTTCTATTTATCATCAAAGGAAAATCTCACCACAAAACAAAAATGAAAGAGCAAATGACAAACCCAGGAAAACATTCACAGTATGTTCAACAGAGGGGTGATTATCTTTAGCACATTAATATCCAAAGCTTTGATAAATTTAGAAACTCTATGCGACCCCTAGAAAAACAGACTGGAGAGCTTGCAAAAGGAGAAATGCACAGTAAAAATCTGAAACCGCTGTGATCATTGGAATGCACGTGGGACAATAAGTAGCACTTTCCACTATCAATTTGGCACAGATTTTCCTTTTCTTCTTTTTTTAATTAAAAACTGGCAAATTGGAGTAGTCTTTCTGGAAAACAGTTTGGTTGTAATAAGTCCAACCCTCTAATCCAACAGTTCTGCTTCTAGGAATCTGTCCTAGCAAAATAGCCAGAATTTCAGTTGAGCTTTATGGGAAAGGGTGCTCATCATGGTATTATTTATGAAAGGAAAAAAATGGAATTGTGTCTACTGGCCAGTTATAAGAAGTCAGTTTCTAAGCGTTGGCATAGATGCAAACTAGAATGTTTTGCTGCATATGGTAATTTTGTTCTTAATTCTGCTGAGGAGCAGGAGAGTTTAGCTGGCAACGTTCAGGTTTTCGAGTCAGACAGACTAGAGTTCGAGTCCTCATCGCTTATAACCCAGACCTCAGCAATCTAGGTAACCTCTAGAGACCACCTCCTCATCTGTACAATGAGCATAAAAGGTGCCTGAAGACGAAATGGGTTAATGTGTGTAAAACGTTTAGTCCAGATCTGGCTAAACAGTCCTTCCAAACGGGAGGTTCTTAATATTCTTGGATGGAAAAGTGGGACTCAAAACTCCAGCCCAGTGCCAATTTTATAAAAGAAAAAATATGAATATATGCATTTTTGAAAAACTGGAAGGAAACATGCCAGATTGTTAAAGATGATTATGTCTGGATGTTTTTTAAAATTTTCTTCTTTAGTTTTCAAATATTCTATGATGAGTGTGAATAATTTTTATAATCAGGGAAAATTTTCACTTTTTAGAAACCAACTTTAAAGTCAAATCCCGAGGCCCTTCATTTCTGTTAACAATATGTAATGGGTTTGGGGGATTGAAGTCTTTTGAAATCCACCCCCGGACAGATTAATAATGTGCCAGGCAGTGTCCTAGGCATATACAGGAACTATTCTATCTCTGTTTTACAGGTGAAGCAGAGAGGTTAAATCCTTGCCCAAGAGTGCACAGCTGTTAAGCCGCAGCTACAATCACAGTGCTACGCCAGATGCCCCTGCACTACCTGGCACCTCCCACCCGCCCTGCATACCAAGGTGCGTGTTGGTCACGAAGGTTCCCATCCCCGACAGGTCAGGAACCCCCTTTTCTCTGCTGACAGGGCCATCATTCCACATGAGGTCGAAGCCCCCAACTCGCTTTTCCTTTCCTGTGAGCCTGGACCGGCAAGAGACACAGGGTTAGAGATGGTGCAGCTGGTGGGGCCACAGACCCCAGCCAGGCCCTGGTCCTCCGGGAACTGCACTGGCACCCACTCTACCAGAGCTCCTCTTTTGCCCAGCCGTTCCCTGGCTGTGCCCTTGGTGACCACACAGGTTTCTGAGGGTCATCCCCGTTATTTTTCCGAGGCCCCACCCTGTAGCAACATGCTCCTGATTTGTGATTTCTGGCATAGCCTGCTTTCCCCCCAAACTAAAAACACCACAGTGGTAGCATTAGGTCTGTCATGCCCTTTGCTGTGTCCTCAGTGTGTGGCACAGGCCTGGCCATAGTAAGGGCCTGAATGCTTGTTGAATGAATAAGCATCCATTTCACCTTCTTTCAATGCAAGAGTGCCTCAGTTTTTCCTTTAAGGACCCTCTTCTCTCCCTCACCCACTACCCTGTGGGAGGTGGCCACAAGACCTAGGCCTGGACAGAGCCATAATGACTGGTTTGGGAATTGGCACAAGAATCAATCGCTAGCCATGAGTATTAGCCCTCCAGCTCTTGCTGGAATAACTGGGAAAAAGCTGATATAGAAGAAAGAGGAGGCTGGGGATTTAGCTCAGTGGTCAGAGTACTTGCCTCACAAGCACAAGGCCCTGAGTTCGATCCCCAGCACCAAAAAAAAAAAAGAGGAGAGAGATGGATTAATGAGATTAATGACAGACACACACACCACAGAGCACAGGAGATAAGTATGTGAGAGCAAATGTGCACAAGATAGGAAAGTTGGGAGGGAGAGAAGACAGACCCACCAATCAACACTGACTGAACACCTAGATTCACCCAGTCCTGAAGCCAGCCCCTGTTTTTCTCCATTATGTACACATTGTTAGGACAGTAAGTAGCCTTACTGGGCACTTACAACGAGCGAGGCACTTTGCAGTAATGTATCTTGGTAAATAAACCTAATGATCCTGAGGGGTAGTCATGACTTTTCCTATTTTGCAGATGAGAAAACTGAGGCTCAGAGAGATGAAGTGATTGGTTCCCAGGTCCCACAGTCAGGAAGTTTTGGGTAAATCCTCCTTGACTGAGTCTCTGTAAGCTATAAATGGCCACTTTGCTCTGGAGAGGTCGAGTCCTTGGGCCGAGACCCGATCCTGTGTGGGAGCCTCAGTTTCCCCATCTGTGAAATGATCGGGCAGATCAGATCCACCTGAGTCCTCTGTCTCTTGGTGGCGGCAGCCCCACTACCATAGATGGAGCATGTGACTGAGGCTGTGCTCACCTGGCTTCCATGTCCACCACATGCAGCGTGTCCTCCAGCAGGCAGATCTTGAGTTCATAGTCCTCCTGGCTGCTGGCTGTCAGCGATGGGGAAGCATTGACCTCCAGGAGCCACCTTGGACCGAGAGAGGGACAGCCTGTGGGTTGATTGGTCCCTGGAGCTACTGGGATGTCACTGAGGCTAGACGTGTCCCTGGGTCCCACCCCTAGGCCAACCAGTGTCATTTGCTCCATCTGTCTACCCAGTAGAAAGGCAGCTAGAGGAGGGAAGCTGGCTGGATGCAAGACTAGTGATGGGGGCCTCCTGCTGTGTGTTTTCCTTCTTCCAGAACACGGGAGTGCAAGCGAATCCTGCTCTTCCTAGCTGTCCTAGTTTGGCTACAGCTGGGCATTCGCCTGCCCTGCCCAGGGGCTGGGAGATGGCAGGAGGGCTGGGTACTGTGCTGAGCCAGGAAGGGCGCCCGAGTCTCAAAGGGTGGCTGTGGGTATTTCCAAGGCAGTGTCACCCAGTGGATGCCAGCCTATGATGGCGAGATCCTCTGATTTTCCCAGAAAAGCCAAAAATCATGTTTTATGTAAAAATCTCTCAACTTGTACAGCTTACCCATAAATTTAAATTAAATGCAAAAACATTCTGAAGGTCAAACTGAAAGCAACTGTATCTGTGGACCAAGGTCAGCCCAAGGACCTCCAGTGTGCGACCTCTTGCCTTGTACAACCCATCAATTTAGACAGGAAGCTGGGGACAGAGAGGGAAGGGCTCCCCAGCAGTTGGTGGGGACCAGTGACCCCCTTTCCATTCTCTGCTGCCTGCACCCAAGCTTACTCCCCCACAGTGTCTACCTTGACTTGGCTGCCACAGCTTGCTACAAAGAGAAGGAGACTCATGGGTGCTGGGACTCAAGTTCCATAGACCAGGAGCTGACTTGGTCTTGCTTGTGGCCCCCTAAGCCTGGTTTCAAAAGCCCCTCAGCACTGACACGGTGACCTTGGTAGGGGAGTCGTCTCTACACCCAGCTCAGCCCAGGTGCTTACACCCCGGGCCTGGCCTTGCCCTTGACCTGACACTGACCTTAGGCTCCTCGAACAACCTGGGGGCTTCCCTGTCCTGCTGTGGCATGTGAGCTGCCACTGCAGTCCCAGCCAGCTCCTCCCCCTGCACAGGCACTGCAGCCATGCACCATATTCCCTCACACAGCACTTTTCATCCTCTGCACCCAAGACTTCAGAGGGAAGCAGCTTGCCTGGTACAAGGGAGCATTCCAGACTCAGCCAATGATCAGGAAAGACTCCTAGAGTCAGGCTTAGGGCCCGCTGCTCCACAGATGATTGCTGTTTTATTCCTCCTCACTGTAAGGTACAGGCACAGTGACCAACCCCATTCTACAGACTGGCAAACTGAGGCACAGAAAAGTCAAGTGTGCCTAAGATCCCACATTTTGGAAGTGGCAGAGGTGGGACTCAGATCTGGGTGGCCTGAGAGCACAGTCTGTAAACCCTGACGTGCACCCCTTCCTTCCGGGCTGCTCTCCCACTCACGGCTTGAGGTCCTGGTCGATGAGGATGTCGTAGCCGTACAGCTCAAAGCAGTGCTTGTCGCTGATGATCACCTTCTGCACGCTCTGCAGGCTCTTGATGAAGATGTTGTCCATGTCGCTGAACAGCGCCTCCACTGCCTGGGGGCCGTGCTTGGATGCTAGGTACTGCCGGAAGCGCTGGAGCATCCACTTGCAGCCCTGGGCCGGCAGCCGGGCAGTGAGGACCCGGGCGATAGAACCCCGCCTGCCAGGACGCTCACAGCAGCTCACTGGCACAGCCCTTAGGCCCAAGTCCCACGATCAGGGCGATCTGGGTGCAGCCTCCTTGTGAAGCACGGATCGCGTGGAACTCACAGGACTGGCCACCTAGGACCCCGACGTCCCCGCCCACGGGCCCTCCCTGAGGAAGGACTGCAGTGATGCGTGCCTGCCAAGGCCAAGGGTGGCCAACAGGCTGCTGTTTGCAGGGCTGGGCTCGGGCAGCGCCCCGTAAGGGATGGAGCCGAAGGAGGGAAAGGAAGGCAGCGGGGGTGGGCTGGGGGCCACTGTCCTGCGCCCTGATCTGGCCCTTACCTCTGAAAAGTCTGAGAATTCTGCATTTGCTCTGACCTTGAATGTTGTTATACAGATTAGATAGATGATAGGATAGATAGATAGATAGATAGATGATAGATAGATAGTGTATCTGTGGGACACACCAACTGATGGACTGAGCAATAGAAGATACTGTCCAGGTAGAACGATAGCACACATTTTGTTTAGGAGTTCATTAGTTCGACCTGTAACTTTCAAATATTATTTAGACACATGATCTGTGGACGAGAAGGGCGGCCGTGCCCTCGCCAGTGCACTGCGTCCTGTCTGGGCTCCTAGCCACCCGCCCAGGGCTGTGCCGGGGAGCACAGTAGTCTGGCCTCCTCACCTTCTTCGGGTGGTAGTCGGGAGACATCTTCTGCACGGCGAAGTTGGTGAGGTGAACATCTGAAGAGGTAGGTAGTCAAGGCCGGTGTGGACGAGAAGAGCGAGCCCTGCTCCACGCTGCCCCCAGGGATGGCGCTGAGACCCTCGCTTGGGATTGACGGGAAGGTCAATCAGCTCAAAACAGCTCAAAATTCCCATCTGTGGGCCTTGGAGTCAGTCAGGTCTGGGCTCGCATTCTGCCTGTATTTTAGTGGCTGTGGGCCCTGAGCACACTGCTCAACCTCTCTGAGCCTTCCTCCACCTCGCAAATGGGGGACCATAACAGTGTGTTGGCTTCACAGGATTATTTGAAGAATCAGGTAAATACTGTATGACAGCGCCTCTTACCGTGCCTGGCACAGCTGATATTATATTATGGTTTTTCAACTCAAGCGGAGAGAAAACTTTCTAACCAAATAAGGAACAGCCACCTCAGGACACGGAGCGCCCCATCATCGCGGGTTCAAACTGAGCCGCCACCTTGCAGGAATACTGGAGAAGGGTGCAGCATGGGCACGGGGGCAGGGTGGCCTTAGAAGGGCCTGAAAGTCTGGCTCTTGGTGTCATCCCTGTTGTCATCCCCCAGTGACGCCAGCGATACTTTGCAGCTCCCAGAGCACATTCACACACATCGTCTCATTTGTTTCCCAGATAATTCCCATCTCGCAGATGAGGAGCTGAAGGCTAAGTAAAGATGGTAACAGCCATTCAGACACCGTTCCCGCAACAGCCCCTGAAGGACCAGGCAGGATGCATCCCAAACCTCCTGAAATGGCCACAAGACCCTACTTTCTCCAAGGCTCACTGGGGACATTTCTCAGCAAGGGAGGTAGAGGACTTAGGTCACTAGCTCAAGCGCAATTCCCATACAGCATGTATTTCTCCTTGTTTATGGCATATGGGACAGGGCAGGGTGGTGTCAGCCTCTCACAGAGGGAAGCTGTCGTCTTTAGCATCTTTTTCTTAGAATGTCATCTTTAGAGATTTTCAGAGACTTTTCTTTTCCTTCACATTTGTCTGTGGGTTTTTCTGCCTCAATTTCAAAAGAATCAGCACATGACCAATCACTAAATAGGAAGGAAGCCCTTACATTTATCGTCCGTTGATTTTCTGAAAGGCAATTCAGGGGCCGGGGAAGGAGTTTTCCACAAATGGAGTAGGGATGCCTGGATATCCAGGTGCAGAATAAAAAAAATGGGACCCCTTCCTCACACCATAGACAAAACTCAACTACAAACCACAGACCTACATACAGAGGCAAAACTAAACATTCTTAGAAGAATTTATAGGAATAAGTCCTTTGTGACCTTGGGTTAGGCAGAGTTTCTTTCACCAAAAGCACAAGTGACAAATGAAAAAATAAAAGATAAATTGGACTTTATCAAAATTTTTAAAATTTGGATTTTAAAAGACATTTCAAGAAAGTGAAAAAATAACCCACAGAATAGGAGAAAGTGAAATCATCGATCTGAAATAGGACTAGTATTCAGAATATATACAAAATTCTTACAACTCAACAATAAAAAGACAAACAATTCTATTAAAAATGGCAAAAGATTTGGATAGGACAACAAGCATATAAAAGGGGCTCAGCATTATGAGTTATGAGGGATACACAAAACAAAACCACCTCACACCCACTGGAAGTGCTGAAATGGATAGATAATAACAAGTGTTGGTGAGGATGTAGAGAAACTAGAACCCTCACAAAATACTAGTGGAAATGTAAAATTGTGCGGCACTCTGGAAAGCAGTTTAGCACTTCCTCAAAAGGTGAGCACGGCATTACCGGAGACGAGCAATACCAGTCCTAGGTGTATGCCTAAGAAAAGTGGAAACTCAGGTCCACACAAAAGTGCGTACACAAAATTTTCAAAGCAGCATTTCATAATAGAAGAAAAGGAGAAACAACTCCAGTGTCCATCAATAGATAAATCATCAACCTCCTTCACTGGATGTGACATTTCGACACATGAAATATCTGGTAGTGACGAGATAGGAAGTACTGATTCTCATGCTGCGGCTGGAGGAGCCCTCCCTGCATCGTGCTCAGTGAAGGAAGTGGGGCACAAAAGACCACACACCGTGCGGTTCCGCTTCTGTAAAGGTCCAACCGAGGCAAATGCAGAGAGGCAGAAAGTGTTGCTAAGGGCTGGGAGGCGAGCTGGGCGGTCTGGGGAGTGACAGAAAACGGGTGTGGGATTTCTTTGGGGGATGATGGAAATGTTCTAAAACTACTGAGAGCTGTGTGGTATGACACAAACTGTTTCATCATGCACTTTAACTGGGTTTTCTGGCATGTGAACTGCAGCTCAGAGCTCAGTGTCATCTCAGTATGGAGCAAGAAAGAAGCTCCTTTCCTGAGTTTCCTGATTTGTGTTTAGTGTGCTATGCTACCTTTTTTATTTTGGTGCCGGAGATCAAACTCAGGTCCTTATGCTTGCAAGGCAAGCACTCTAACCACTGAGCTAAATCCCCAGCCCTGTGCTGTGCTACCGTTGTGGGGCTGATATTGTAGAAAGATATTGTATAGAAAGCAATTATATCCCAGTAAAGCTGTCATATAAAACAATAGGAAGAGGGCTGGGGATTTTTAGCTCAGTGGTTAAAGTGCTTGCCTTGCAAGTACAAGGACCCGAGTTCGATCCCCAGCACCAAAAAAAAAAAAAAAAAAAAAAAAAAAAAAAAACAATAGAAAGAAAGGATGCTTGGGAGAGTGAGTGGTTGGTTTTACAGGGGAAATTGCTCCCTCACGGCACTGCCTGCCCCTCCCAGCTGCCCAGCCTCAGAGGAGCCAGAGAGGAGATGTGGGCCGGGCAGCCAGCCACAGAGCCTCCCCTCTCTGCAGATGGGCCCAGAATCAAGGCCTTGTGGGCTAACAAGTCAAGTAACAAAGAGTAAACAATCAAAATCAATCCAGAGAGAAATGAAGCTGATGAAGGGTGAAATCTTTAGGGGGAAAAGAAATCTCGAAGCTTAGAAATGACATCAGACATGACATTAAAAATGACAAAGGAACTCAATACACAACTATGGAGTCAACTATGTAAAAAACACAAATAACCACATCAGGACAAAAATTAAAGGTAAACATGACTAGAGAGAGGATGGTCGCAAACGTGACAGCGTAATGGTTTTGTCACACGAAAATCTCACAAAAATTGCTGGCAATAAAAATGTTATGACTCTAAAAAATAAGACTGTAGAACCATAAGAGAAAATATAACTGGGAGAAGACCATCTGGGAAAAGGGTCAAAGTTTCTAGTCAGAGAAGGGACATGATTTAAAAGGCAAGGGATGCGAATTGGAGGAGATACAAATTCTGAGGCAAAACCCTGCTTTCTCATCATGTAAGTTACATCTTTTTCATTCTGAAAAATTCAGAACTCAGAATAACTGCAAGACTATGTTTCACCTAGATGTGCCCATTGTCTTAGAAATGGCTTTTTTAGATGATTGTCCCCAGCCCTGGGTACATTTCACTGAACATTTCACTGAAGAGAAATGGGTGTGGTAAGGGCGGAGGGGTAGAAATATAAAGAACTCTCTAGAAAGAATCCGGCCAGATGCTCTTCACTCAGTGTCACTCCTCTGTGAAGCCATCCAAGGGAAAAACTTAAACACGGTGAAGGGTTTGCTGGAGAAGCCATCCCTTTGTCTCGCTGAGTGTCCCAACAGCACATCCCCAGTGCCTGCTGCACAGGGGACTAGCAAGCCATAAATCCACTCCGTGGAATATTTTATACCTAAAAGAAATGTCTTCAAGGAAAAGATGGAAGATAATGTTTAGCAGAAGAAAAGGTTATATTTCTACTGATGGATCATTCACACATAAAAATTAATGGACAACAACAACAAAAACTATAAGTGAGCCAGAAGGAAATATACCCAAATGACGAGCAGTTATCTCTAGAAATGTGCCGAGAGAAAGAAGCCTCTTTACTTTTTTATACTTTCCTGAGTTTCCTGATTTGCGTTTAATGTGTCTATACCTTTATGATGAAGACAATATCCTCTGTGCTTTATTATTTTTATTACCAGAGTAAAGTGTATCAGTTGTAGGAAAAGTTCATAATGTAAGGAAATGTTTAAAGTTGAAAATAAGTGTTTGCTGACCTGATTCTAATCCTCTGCAATTTTCAGAGCTAACAGATTACTAAATGATGAACATCCTCTCATACTTTTTCCTAAACAGAAACATTCTTTTTAAAAAGCAAAACAGGGGGTTGGGGATTTAGTTCAGAGGTAGAGCACTTGCTTAGCAAGCACAAGGCCCTAAGTTTGATCCCCAGCACCAAAAAAAAAAAGCAAAACAGTATAATAAACCAATTTTACACCTTGCTGACTTTTTTTTTAACTTAAACGTGCCCACCACCTTTCCTTTTTAACCACCTTATTGTTCCTAACAGATACATAACATTGTGTAGATGCTTTATAATTCACTTCACCTTCCCTCAAGCGTGATTTAGGTTGTTTCCACTTGTTCACTATGACATAGAGGTGTTTTTTGTATTTTGGGTATGTATATATAGATATATGTGTATATACATATATATTTGATTAAATTGGGTAAATTATATATAATGAATAATAAAGTCAGGTTATATATATTTCTTATTATTTTGTGATCCCCAAATTATTTCATTATTTGAAAAGTTGAGTTGTAACATCTGAAGCAAATATGGCAAAATATTACTGCCTGTTAAATATGAACATGCATAGGGATCTGTTATGCATAGATGCTTAGGGCTCTGTTTATAGTCTTTTCTGCAGTTTTCTATATATTTTAATACTACAAAATTAAAAACAATTTAAACAAAGGGGTGGTAATGATATGTATTCACTCACTGTGAATATTTAATGAGCGAAGCCTCATTAAATAGAAGCAGGTCTTGGGAAAGGGCTTGGGCTGTTTACGAGTCCCCATGGTGGCCGGAGATGTGCAGATACTTGTAAGCAGAGGAGGAAGGATGCTCACACTTAGTGGGGGTCACTCTGCTAGGGACTGTTCGTTGTGTTTTGCATATTTAATTTTAATAAGAAAATGAGGTGGCAATAAAATAGAACTAAACTAAATTTGATGACTTGCATGTGATAAATCTTTCTTAAAATTACAAAATAAAATAAATGTGCTGGAAATAAAATTGGTGAGGTCAAAAAACAAACTGTAAAAAGTACTCAGAGCTGAGCATGGTGGTGCATGCCTGTAATCCCAACATTCTGGGAGGCTGAGGCAGGAGGATCCCAAGTTCTAGCTCAGCCTGGGAAACTTAGTGGCTGACCAAGACCCTGTAGCAAAATAAAGAATAGAAAGGTCCAGGGATGTAGCTCAGTGCAAAGACCCTGGGTCCAATGCCCAGGACCCTCCTGCAACCAAAAAAAAGGGTACTCAGAAAAGCCTAGTATCAATCTTCCATGCAGGTGGAGCAAATTGATACCTGGGACTCTTACTTGAACTGGACCATGAAGTGAAGGCAGAGATGAGGACCGGCTAAAAACCTCGGCCAGGCCCCAGCCAGAAGGCCGGCAGGCGCATCCCCTGTTTCCTCCAGCAGATGATCTCCCAGGACGGGTAACCCAGACCTGCAGATCTAGCTCCCAAGCATTTCTGGATCGACTCCCCTTTACATTCTGAGGCTCGGACCTCAAAATCTTCAACATGTTTTCTTTCGATATGCATAATTTGTAGACAATACACTCACGTGGCTCAAAAGCCAAAAAGTACACAAATCTATATATAAGGAAATAGCTCCTTTCCACCTCTCTGCCCAATCATTTCTCCTCCCAGACACACTTTTTTTGCAGTGCTGGGGATAGATCCAGGGCCTTGCACATGCTAGGCAAGCTCTCCACCACCGAGCTACACTCCCGAGACCCATTTCTAGTTTCTTGTCTGTCCTTCAGAGACTCCAAGCAAAGATAAGCAAACGTACATAGACATGTCATTTTTAACATGAACGGAAGAAGCTTTTCACTGTTCTACGCTTTGCTTTTTTCCAATTAACAATTTGTATCTCTACAGAATGCACTTTCTCCTTCTATTTTAACAGCTGTGTAGTATTCCACTGTACTAATGCAGCACCTCTCATTTTCCTGTTTCCTACTTTTTTTTGCTCTCACAAAAAAGGCTGTGCAGTGAGTAAGCTTTGGGCTTGTCTTTGTTCCTGCAAGATAAACTCCCAGAGGAGGAATTGCCAGATCAGAGGGTATGTGCGTTTGGCTTTCGATAGATATTTACCAGATTGCCTGCTAAGAGCGTGTGCCAATTTACACCCCCACCAGCAGCACAGGAGTGCCCCCAGCCTTACCAAGGCAGCATGCTAGCAAAGCTCCAGTCTCTGCCAAGTGCTTGAGTGAGAGCGGAGTTGTGTCTGAATGAACACGTGAGCCAGGGACTGGAAGGACGTGAAAGGAAGCAAGTCCCCCCCACGGGGCTGTGCCTCTGTGCCTCTGCACCTCTGCTTCCGTGAACATCCGGCTCTCCGCCCGAACCCTCGCCCAGCAAAGCAGCTCGAGGCCAGTGGCTCTGAGCAGGGCTGCGCGGCCCGCCTCTGTCGCCCCAAGACCGGGCGCGCCCAGACGGAAGGGACCGGGCCCAGCTGCGGCCTGTGCCAGAACCCCGCAGGCGCCCAGCTGCCAGCCGCTCCCTCGGTTGGGCAGAGATGGGACAGGGCAGTGTGTGGGAGCGCAGAGCCAGGATACACTGGTCGTCGATGCTGCTCAGAGTGAAGCGGGTGTTGGAGAATCGGGCGAAGCCATCCCTGTAGAGCCAGGCCCGCAGCGGGAGGTACTGAGGCGGGGTGGGAACGGAGGGAGGAGAGGGGAGGCACAGGACCTCACACCGCCAGGCTTTTGCACCTGCCGCCCCTCCGCCTGGAGTGCTCTGCTTCTTGCCAGACCATCCCTCGGACATCCATTCTCACAGTAGCCTTTTTTTCCTTTTTTTTTTTTTTTTCCCAGTATTGGGGATTGAACCTGCCTCAGCCTCCCAGAGTGCTGGGATTCCGGATGTGCACCTCCCTGCCCAGCTTAATATCAGCCTTTGACTCTATCCCGTCCTTCCCCTGGAGGGACAGAGGGAATGGCCTCCTGGGCTCCCCCACCACGTGTGACCCCCCCAGCAGACATGAGTTCCGGAGGCAGCAGCTGAGCCTGTCCCAGACACCCCAGGGTCCTTGTGCCCAGCACAGAGTAGCACACTGTGAAGGGCTGAATGTTTGCTGGATGAATGAACGAAGGAGCGAATGAATGACCAGGTGGGTGGAGAGAGAACAGCAACTCTCTGGCTCAGAGAGTAGACTCCAGGACAGGCTGTCTGGATTTGAACCCCAGTTTTGTCTACTGCGTGACCTTGGACAAATCACTCGGTCTCCCTGTATCTGTTCCCATCTGTAAAATGAAGTACCACTCAGAGCCCCCTCACTAGGTTGTTAGGGGACTGGATGACAGCCAGCCTGCTACGTGGATGGCCTGGTGTTCACTGTGGATGCCGTGCATGACCGACCAAGGAAAGAGGGGCAGGTGGAGGACAGAGGTAGGTGCTGGGCCACCTGGGATGGAGAGACATAGAAGCGTCTGCCTGCCCCCCACCCAGGCCCGAATGTCCCCGGGCGTCCGCAGGCGGAGAGAGAACCCACAAACTCGCGCAAACTCTCCCCGAACAGCCCTCTCCCCGTCCCCTGTGGCAGGAGGGCCCCGGCCTTGGTGACTCACTGACATCACCAGCACGTAGACTCGCAGGTCGAACTTGCGGCCTGTTAGGCAAAAAAAGGATTAATTTGTGTAACAAGTATTGACTGTGTGTCAGACACCGCGCTCGATGAGGGATACAGCAGTGGACAGATGGATGCAAATCCCTTTCACATAGCTCCCAGTAAAACACACACACACACACACACACACACACACACGCCATAACAAGATAACAGGGTGGGGGAGTCAATCTTGGGAAAGGTTGAGCCCTAGTGGCCAAGTGGTGACATAGGACGTGAGAAGGCGCCCGCCTAGCCCAGCACGCGGAGGGCCTCCAGGCAGGACAGAGGCTCAGAGGACAGCACCCACCCCCTACCCTGGCGGGGGAGCAGGGGAGACAGCGAGTGAGGGTGGCAGGGACAGGCCACATGCGGTTTTTGGGGATCATTCTACAAACCACAGGGTGTGTCGTGGGACCAGGGCAGTGGGGTACAGGGAGGGGGGCAGTGGCCAGGACCGGTGGAGGCGAGCGGGGTGGTCAGAGAGCTTTGGGAGCTGGGCGGAAACCTGGTGAAGAATGGATGTGGGAGGGGAAGAGCCAGTTGCACCCTAAAGAGTCCCGGATCCTGGCTTCACAACTCGGGTGTGGAGGGAAACCAGGGGACTGCGGGGAGAGGGCTGGACCTGGCTGCCGGCAGATGGCCGAGAGATCCGGGGCTGGGGCTGTAAAGCTGGGGTCCCTAGTGTTTCAAGGCACAGACAGAATGGGGTCTGGGGCTTGTCCCCCAGGGGAGGTCATCGCCAGGTGACAGAGGGGCAAGCGGCACAGACACCTGGGTCTGCGGGCCCCATGTGGGGAAGGCAGATGCAGTGTGGCCAGGGAAAGCACGGGGCTTCAGAAAGACTCGGCCCCCTAGTCCTTGCCCCTCCCTCGTCTTTCTCTAGGCCCACCCGGGTGTCATCAGATCTCCTGCTCCCCATGTTCTCTGGCTCAGGTTGTCCACTCCTCTGGGGTACAGGCGCCACAAGAGCAGAGTTGGCAGCAGGACCCAGCCCAAGAGAATGGCATGGGCAATGGCTAGGAGGTGGGAGAGGAAAGGACAGATCTCTGTCCATTATTCTCTTCACTGCTGGTGCCAATCTGGGCCCTTGGCAGGCCGCTACTCCAGGCTTGTTGATTGACTGCTTGACTGACTGGTCACAGGGCAGGGAGCCAAGACAGGCATCTCACCTCCGATCAAGTAAGGATTCTCGATGTAACGCTGAGCTACATAGTTTTCCACAGGTAGCTCATCTTTCTGGTCATCAGAACTTCTTGTGTCCTACTTGTAATAATGTTAATTATTAACAGTTATAAGCATTTCCTGTGTCTAGGCATTATCTTAGGCACTGTACTTGGGGTATCATATTTAACACGTGAATCAATCCTCTCAAGTAAGTACTAATGTGATTCCCATTCTTACAGATGAGAAATTGAAGCCCAGAGAGGTGGAGTGACTTGCCCACAGTCACACAGCTGGCTGGTGGTACAGTGGGAGTGTAGATTTACATGCTTTGGGCCCAGAGCCTGAGCATTTAACTGCTAGACCTGCCCCTGTAGGCAGTCACTGACCACATGTGATTATTTACCTTTACATTTAAATTGATGAAAAGCAAATGAAATCACATGCTACAATGTAGATGAAACTCAAAGATATGATTTTAAATGAAAAAAGGCAGACACTAAAGGACAAATATTGTATGATTCTACTCATGGGGGCACCCAGAGGAGTCAGATTCCTACAGGCAGAAAGCAGATGATGACGTTTAGGGGCTGGGGACCGAGGGGTGCTACTGTTTCATGGGTGCAGAGTTTCAGTTCAGGGTATGAAAATGTTCTGCAGATGCATGGTGATGATGGTTGCACAATAATACGAATGCACGTGATGCCCTGGAATGGTCCCCTGGAAAAGGGTTAAAATGGTAAAGATTGTGTTATATACAGCTTATCACAACTTGTTTGGGGGTCGCTGGGGATCCAACTGAGGGCCTTGTGCTTGCTAGGCAAGTGCTCTGCCACTGAGCTACATCCCCAGCCCCTCACAACTTTTACGAAGGAAGTGAAACTTAAAGTTTGGTCCTTCGGCAGCCACTTATCAAGTGCTCAGTGTCACCATGTGGCTGGTGGTCACCCTATCAGAGAGCGTGGGTGTACACTATTTCCGTCGCCATGAAGGATTGTTCTGGACAGTGCTGCCCAGCCCACGTGACAGGCTTCCAGCTGGAAGACGGGCACTGTCATGGGCTCAGCTCTCCCAGCCTGCAAAGCCCTCTCCTACCACCGTCCCCTTCCAGTTACCTTATGAGGAACAGAGGCTCAAACGCAAAGGACCACTGGGCTGGCACAGGGGCCCAGTGGAGAGGACACTGGAAACCGGGCCCTGGCTCTCAGGCCAGACCAGCCCCCACCAGACCCACCCCCACCCCCACCCTGAACTCAGGCCTTCACTTCCTGAGACCTGGGCCACCCCACCTCTACTCACAGGGCTGCCAGCGGGATTGACAGCGGCAGCAGTGGCACGGGCAGGCTGGGCCTCCAAGCTGGTGAACTTCTTGCCGGCAGTGCCCTGACAGTGGCATGGGAGGAATTGGGACTCTTGGTGGTGGTGCCAGGGGGACACATTTATGAAGCACCTGTAGGAGTTGGGTTATCCCGAACCTCCCACACCATCAGCACCACTAAGGTCCAGAGGGGGCTGCACCCATTTTCCCAAGAACACACAGCCCCTGAATGGCAGAGGCAGGATTTGAACCTGGATTTCTACTGCACATGTCTGGGCCCAAGAATGCGGTGGGAGCAGGCAAGGAGCTGCCCCTGGGCTCAGGCTAGGACCTGGAGTAGGGGAGTAGCCCATCTCTGTCTCTCCCCAGCCTGTGAGCAGGAGGTAGATAAGGAACTTGGAGTGTGGAGCACTGCTAAGTGCCAGGCACAGTTCTGGTGGCTTCTGTTATTAACTCCACATCCTCAGCAGCCACTGTTATTATCTCCACTTCCTGGGGCACTGAGGGGTCCAGTAACCTGCCCAAGGTCACACAGCTATTGAGTGGCAAGGTCAGGATTTGAAGCCAGGCAATGTGGCTCTGGAGACCCCTGCTGTGGGGAGGCGGGAGGAGCCCTTTCCTTGGCCAGGGCAGAGGTTTGGGAGGTTGGGAGAGGCAGGCTCACCTTCCTCCAGTCCATGATGTCCTTCAGTCTCCGGAAGAGGAAGATGCCCTTGCCCTGAGACCGCGCTACCTGGGGTGGGTGGGCGAGGAACGCGGCTCTCAATTGGGGCCTGCTGGGGTTCACTGTACCCAGCCCCTCTCTAGTATTTCTCCGTGTCCCTCCCCCCCGGGACCCAACTATGTGTTAGGGGCTGAACAGCTATGGGGGGTGAGAGCCTGACTTAGCTCACAAAGACATACATTTGCATGAATAATGCAAAAGAACAGACAATTAAAAAACCATTTCTAACAGTCCTGGGAACATATCATCCAATTCTTTTTTTGGAAATCAATTTGCCTTCCTAATTAGGTTTTGCTTCAGCTAATACTGAAATCAGTCTGCGTTTACTGAAGCCCGGCATGGATAATTCATAGCTCGCGGAGGCTGGGGGCTGGGAGAATCTTGCAGAGTGGTCCTCATGGAAGGCATTACTTCCTCCTGTGAGTAAGAGCCCATAGCTGCCCTTCTACAGTGCACCTGCCTGGCCTTGCACACCTCCAGTGCCCGGGAAGGAGCTTACTATCTGCTCCCACCTCGAACAGCCCTGTTTGTTGTGGGGTAGCATTGTTAAAGTCATCCAAAAGGTGTGCACTAGGTGCCTGCTGTGTGCCGGATGATGTGCTGTTGCCATAACTCAGACCTCATGGAACTGCCACAGCCTAACCTATACTGTGCTAAAATTTGTCAGTCTGGCCTGGCTTCTGAGGGCTCCCAGAGACAAATCTGATTTCAGGGTGCTAGCACCACCCTTTGGTTATCTGCAGACACCAACAGGTCCCCCCAAGTCACCTCTTCTCTGGCATGAATGCCCCCAACAAGCACAAACTCTCATTTCTCTGTTCTGGGAGCATGGCCCACCTGGCCCACCTGAGCTCTCTGTACAACACAGGCCAGACAGAGCTGGCAGGTACAGCTGCATGGGGTGCTCACTGCTCATCTTGGGGCCCTTGCTCTGCCTGCCGTGTCGTGCACCCTGAATCAGAGCTATGCATGCCCAAAAGGTGCCCAAAGGACTATGAGGCATGGTGATGGCGCAGGGGTGGCCAAATGTGCACAGTGACTCTGAAAAGCAACGTGTCAGCGGGGATCAAGGGCTCCCAACAGCCCCGGCCTTGCAGAAAGCTTCAGCCGGGACATCACTGTAAACAGGTCCTCAGGCACATTAGTCACCAGGGAGATGCAAACGAAATCACAAGACGATCTGCAACACTCTCCCTGAGAGTTGCTATGATTACAGACAACAGCAAGCTTTGGCGAGGACAGGGAGAAACGCTGTCTGGAGGCTGCAGGGCAGAGGCCCTCGAGCTTTGCCCACAGCTCTTCTCCCAGGGACCTCAGGATGGAAATGTGCACCTGTGCAACCCGGGGATACGGACAGGGACACCTGCGGCAGCATGGTTCATTCCTAATAGCTCCCACCTTGAAAGTCCCGAACTCAATAGAACAGTGTAGGAGCAATTTAAATCAGCAGGATGAATCACGTAGCCATAAAGTTGAGGGGGAGGGACTAGGCAATAATGGTCAGATTCCACGAGTCTGATGATAGCGGGTACATAAACAGATCTATGCTGTTAGCGGCAGGGGGCAGGTGCTGTGAGTGGAAGGAGTCTGAGGGGGCCGCTGGGGGGCTGGTAATGTTTGTTTATGATCCCGGTGCTAGCGCCTTGAGTGTGTTTACTTCGTGAAAATTTGTACCATACCCCTATAACTTGGGCATTTTTAAATGTTTTATTTAATTTCAACTAAAAAGTATCTTTTAAAATTTATACCTTTGGATCTCAGAACCCCATCCCCTCTCCCGCTGGTTGCTTCCCTGTAGCTATTCCCCTTCCTCTCCTTTCTAGCTGGCGAAGTCCTGATGGGGCCAGAATGGCTAGATACTGGTTTTCCCAGCTTCCCTTGCAGCTAGTGGAAGCCACGTGACCAGTTTTGGCCAATAAGACCTAAGGACACACCTGTTTAGTGATTCTGAGAAGATTTTCCACCAGAAAGGAGCCAGTCATGGTAATGCACACTTCTAATACCAGCACTCTGGGAGGGTGAGGCAGGAGAATCACAAGTTCAAAGCCAGCCCGAGCAATGATTTAGTGATTTAGTGAGACCTTGCCTCAAATAAAAAAGGGCTGGAGATGTAACTCGGTGCAAAGGGTTCAATCCCCTGTACCACAAAATAAGTAATTAATTAATTAAAAATACTGAGGAGAGAGAGGAAGAAGGGAAGGAAAGGGAAAGAGAAAGATCCAAGAGGAATTATCTGGTATTTTCCTTCTTTCTTTGAAAGCTACTGTCTGCAGAGGTGATGTCTGCAACTCCAGCAGCCATCTCATATCCAGGAGGTGACAAAGGAGCCACACACCGAGGATGCAGAGCTGACAGGGGGAAGAGTCAGGGCCTTCAACAGCATCACTGAGTGCATTCCCCAGCCTGGGGCTGCTGCCCTATCATCGACATAAAGTGTTTACTGTTGAAATCCTCTTTAGACCCTGCCATGCCTGTTCCAAGATGCCTCCTAAGGGAACAGTCCAAAAGAATGAAGAAGCAGCTTCCTGCCCAGCAACACACCAGGGCTGTTAGGGCTGGAATCACTCATTGCTCTGGCAGACGGCAGCTTCTAAAAGCGATCATGACAGCATCTCCAGTCCCAGGAATTCTCCAGAAGTCCATCAAGAGGTAAAGTCAACATCCCCTCCCCTTGAATCCAGGTGCCCCTTCGGGACAGCCTCCACTAACCGTGTGCGGCAGGAGTGGCAGGGCCTGAATTCCGATGCTGGATCATCCCAGGCAACACAGCTTCTACCTGGCTGTCATTCAGGATGCCACCCTGGGGAGCCGGCGCCACGCTGAAGTTCAGAAATGACTAGTTTCAATTCCCTCTGGTGGCAGCGATTTGCTCCTCGAGGATAGATGACCAGACACTGACCTGAGGGCGGTGATTCCTAATGACAGTGACACTAACAGCTACAGCAGTATTTGTGACCGTTCACTCTATGGCAGCCCTGCGGACTCAGCCACACTACCCTCTGACACAGGGTTAAGTTTATCCCCCTCTGCACCCAGGTACACCAAGGAACAGAGAGGCCAAGCATGCTGCCCAAGGCCGTCAGCCAGCAGGGGAGAAATCCAGGACAGTAAAATCCACAACACAAGCCTGAGTGCCTGTCTGTACTGCTCACAAAGTGCCCGGGGACATAAATCACATGATGAACATGAGGCCACTTCTGAGAATGTCCATGTCACTTGATATTTTGGGAGTAAAATATTTTTATATATAAAAGGATATATTTGTGATTAAAAAAAACTTGAGCGGATTATTAGAATGAACCGTAGCTTCAATTTTGTGCCATTTACAGCCTTTTTTCCCCTGGCATCTCCGTCCCTGCAGGCCACACACATCATGTGACAGTCGTGTGGCATTGACTGGGTGTGGCTCCTACGTGGCCATTCCCTCTTCCCAACAGAACTGCAGTTGGGTCAACTCCTCCTGGTGGCCCTACCTTCTGGGCAGCCTGGTCCCCTCCTACTGCCCGTGATGGGCTTGGGCGCTGATCTGTAAGATGCTGGGGGAAGCTGCTGCATGGACTTCTGGGAAAAGCTCAAAAGTGACACAAGGCCAGGCAGTCCTTTATTCCCACAGCATGTGGAGGGGTGAAGACTTGAAGCTAGAGCTGTACCAGCCACATTCTGACTGAGAGGAGCAGCCTGCTACTTTGGTTGGGAATTGATGGTGCTGCTGAGCCACTTAATAGAGCATCCCCCAGTCAGCCATTCTTTATGAAAAGAAATTCCCTCAGATCTATAAACTTGAATGACAAAATTTTTTTTCATCTTTATTTTCACACCTATTTCACACCTCTACGTTTCCTTCTATATGAGTACAGGCAACACGCCACAGGCGGCCAAGCCAGGCCTATCATTTTGCCATTAGAAGAAATCAGTTATTTTTAAATCATATTAGAATTGTTGCGGCTAATTCAAAATAGTGCTTATGCACCTTATGACTTTAAAATGGGGGTAGCAGTGGAGCCTGCTGTTAGACCCTTTAAAAACTAATGAAAAGCACATATATTCTTACAGCACAAAGGATTCTGTAAAGGCATGTGTGGCAGTATGAGAATGCACCTCACGGCCTCCGGCTGCAGGACAGTGCGAGATGGCTGAGGGCCAGCTGCTGCCTGCTGCCAGGTCCACGCTGCATCTGCCTGGCCTCGGCTCCCAGTCCGCATCTGCACCTCCCACAGCGGACGCTAAGTAGTACTTCAAATAGACACTGCATTTTCTTTATCCGTACAAGCTACTTCCAAGTTTTGCTATTATGAGTTGTGCCGCTATAAACATGGGTACACATGTATTACTGTAATATGATGTCTTCAAATCTTTTGGGAAGATAGCCAGAAGAGATCTAGCTGGGTCAAATGGAATTTCTATTTTGAATTTTCTGAGGAATCTCCATACTGATTTCCACAGTGGTTGTGCTAATTCACCTTCCTACCAACAATGTAGAAATGTTCCTTTTTTTCTCACAACCTCCCCAGCATTTGTTGTTGAATTCTTGATGATAACCATTCTTTCTGGTATCTCAGTCTTGTTTTGATTTGCTTTTCTCTAGTGGCCAAAGATGTTGAGCACTTTTTCTATGTGGCCATTTGCACTTCTGAGAAGTGTCTAGTCATTTCAATTGCCCACTTTTGACTGAGTCTTTTATTTGGGGGTATCTAATTTTTTTGAGTTCTTTATGTAGTCCAGGTATTAATCATCTGAGGAGTAGCTGGCAAACATTTTTTTTTCCAGTCTGTAGATTGTCTCTTCACTCTCTTGTTTGTTTCTTTTGCTGTGAAAAAGCTTTTTAATTTGATATATTTACATTTGTTGGTTGTTGGTGTTATTTCTTCTGAAACTTGAGTTTTGTTCTGAAAGCCCTTGCCTATGCCTATGTCTTCAAGAGTTTGACCTATTTTATCTTCCAGCAAACCCAGTGTTCCTGTTTTTATATCGAAGTCTTTGATTTTGGTCCAGGGTGAGAGATATGGGTCTAGAGTCATTGTTCTGCATGGTTTCCCCACACCATTTGTTAAGGAAGCTTCCGTTTCTCCAGCATGTTTTTGGCCCCTTTGTTAAAGATCAAATGGCCGAAAACGCCTGAGGTTGTTTCTGCATCTTTTATTCTGTTCCCTTGATCCACGTGTCTGTTTTTGTGCCAGTATCATGCCATTTTTATCACTGTGGCTTTGTAGGATAACTTGAAGTCTAGGATTGTGTTGCCTCCCACTTTGCTCTTGTTGCACAAGATTGCTTTTGCTAATCTGGGTCTCTTCTGGTTCCACATAAATTTTAGGATTTTTTTTTTTTCTAGTTCTGTGAAGACTGCTCTTGGTATTTGGATTGATATCACATTAGATCCACATATCATTTTGTGCAGTGTGGCCATTTGACAATATTGGCTCTGCCCATCCAGGAACAGGGGATGTCTTTCCATTTTCTGATGTACTCTTTTCCAGAGTACTATAGTTTTCATTTTAGAGGTCTTTCAGTTCCTGAGTTAGGTTAATTCTCAGGTATTTAATATTTTTAAACTATGGTGGATGGGATTATTTTCCTGATCTCTGTCAGTGGGTTCACTGTTGGTGACATGCTCTTACATTTCGCAAGAGTGACAGCAAAACTGGGAGACAGCCTGGGCCTCAGGCCACATGGGAAGAGGGTTCCCACTGAGTGGTGCCGGGGACAACATCGCCTGCCCCTTCTGACTCCAATCTGACCCCTCCTTGGTTGTTTTGCCACCACTGCAGAAATAGCAGAGAGGAAACCAAAGGGGAAAGGCTGTCCTGAGACTGGCCAGGCCACAGCAATGAAAGGAAACTTTCTGCCCGTGTGTGGACAGGACCAACCAAGTCACAAAAATGGGCCTTGTGGGAAGAATGGAGGGACTTGGGGGGCTTTTCCCCCTCCATCTCTCAGATTTATAGTAATGTCCTTTCTTTTTAACATCTTCCCAAAGGAATCCAAATGATGAGATCCCAGGACCAATACCCCAGCCCCGGTGTGGTAGCACCCTTGTAGCCTGGCGTTGTATTGGGGACCTAGAGGCTGGGCCTGCAGGTGCCCAGTGGGTGACTGAAAGCAGGAGGGAGCTTGGCACCTCTACCTTCAGTTCTGTATCTGTCTCTCTTATCACCTTAAAACTTTGGGGCAACTCCCTGGTCCCCTCTGCACTGGCCTGATAATCGGTTAATGAAAGTCTAAATTATAACTTTTTTAGCCCTAAATTTACCCAGCCTGTCTCATCCCCCTTCAAAACTGGGGACACCAGGATATGAATAACAAAAGTAATTTTCAGGGTTTGCAGGAACATCCAACAGTCAGCTTTTACAACATCCTGATGCAGATTCCCAGAGTGATGCCTACAAGTCTCCAATCATTATCCTAAATCTTCAATTACCTCAGATTCTAGGGAAGGCAGAGCCTTGCGAACCACTGATGATGCATTCTCCATGCCCAAGCAGAAACAATTACTCCAGGAGAAGAGCTGAGGCTGCTCCCCCTTAAGCAGAACCCATCATCTCATGATAGAAACCAAACAGCCCCCTCAAGAGATGATAGCTCTCCCAGAACCTTGCAGAACCAGTCCTGAGATACAGCTCAACTAGTCCAGTTCGACCAGGATTACCTACACTGCCAGCAGTGCAAGCCCCCAAACCTTGCCTTTGTTCCCCTTTCCTATGAAACCCTAAAACCTTTGTCAGACCTTCAAGGATTAGAGATTGAACCCAGGGCCCTCAGGCTGAGCTACATTTCCAACCCTTTTTAAATTTTTTTAAGACAGGGTCTTGGTTGAGGCTTGGCTGGAAGTTGTGATTCTCCTGCCTCGACTTCCCAGAGTGCTGGGATTACAGATGTGTGCCACCAATGCCAACTCAAAGTCATATATTGAACCTGTTTATCTGTCCAGCCATCATGGTGATGCTGATTAAAATTCCTTTCCTGGCCTTCACTTCTGCTGGTCTCCTGGATTCGCCTTTGGGGATGAGCGGCCAAGCCTGGTCTGTTGGAATCCCACAGCCAGGGCTTTCAACCCTAAAACTCTTAACAGTGTGAGGGTTCATTTCATGCATCAAACCGGCTCAGTGCTGGTGCCAAATGTCTGGATGTTGCTCTGGAAGTGTTCTGTAGAGATGACTGACACCCACAGTCAGTGACTTTAGGTAGAAGAGTGGGCCTCATCCAGCTAGCTGAGGGCTTAAAAGCAAAACTTGAGGTTCCTGGAAAAGAAGCAATTCAGCTGGACATTGTGGCACACCCCGATAATCTCAGCAGTCTGGGAGGCTGAGGCAGAAGGATTGTAAATTCAAGTGCAGGCTGTGATTTATCCAGATATCTTAAAATCAGAGATAAAAAAGGCCTGATGGTGTAGCTCAGTGCAAAGGTCGTGGGTTCAATCCCCAGTCCTCTAAAGAAGAAGAAGGAGAGAAGGAAAGAAGGAAGGAGGAGAAGGAGGAGGAGTAAGGGGAGAGAAATTCTTCCCTGGGACTGTGACATAGAAATCTTCCCCTTGTTCCCAGCCTGCTAGCCTGCCCTGCTGATTTCTGACTCATTGGTCCCCACCATATCGCCTGAGCCAAGTCCTTAAACGCCCACACGCAGGGTTTGGGTTTCCCTGGAGAGCCCTGGGAACTTGTCGGGAGAGCACATTCACAGGCCAGGACAGTCAGCCGGGCCCAGGCTTGGGAACTGCCGCTTTCCAACCTCCCCACTCCAAGCGTCGGCTATCCGGGGACCAGGAGCAATGGCACCTGGGTGCTTGTTGAACCGCAGCCACGCAGGCCCCACCCAGACCGGCGGAGTCGGGCTCTGCCTTTTAACCAGATCCGCAGATGCGGCGGTGGGCAGCCACATTTAAGTTTGAGAAATATTAACCTTGGGCCTCCCGGGGCAGATGGAAGAAGGGGTATTTCCTGAGCTCTTGGAAATAACATGAAGAATGGTTACTGGGGACCTCATGCCCAGCCCTTCATATACTGTGTGTGGTATGTGTATGTAACATGCACAACTTCATTACCTTTGCTCACCACCCCTCAGCTGGTCCTACCCAATCTCGGGTTACAGACGAGGAAGAAGCCTTAGAGGGGCGGAGTATCCTGCTCAGGGTCACATGATCTGTGAGCGGTGGATACAGAACTAAAACCAGTCCACGCAGGCTAGAAACACTTGCTCTCCATACCCTGCACCCCAGACAGGGTGCCTCAGCTATTCAGAGGAGAGGCCACACACACACACACACACACACACACACACACACACACACACACACACAGAGCCAAGATTCCGCCTCTTAATTACAGCTGTCCTCTCATCTGCCGCTAACAAAGGCCCTGGGCTGGGAAAGGAATCAGCTTAATGTGCAATTGCTCATTCGCAATTAGCACAGATGATCATTTGTCTGAGAGGATAATGCTGGGAGCTGGAACCTGCCCCTCGGGTCACAGCGCTCATCCTAATCCCTGCTGCTGCAGCCAGAGCTCTCCCTGAGCCAGGGGAGGAGGGGGCTCAGGGAAGGACCAGGAAGTCTGGGACCTCTTGGCTCAGCCCTGTGGGAGCCTCTCTTGCGCTACTTTCTTCTGTCCCCTCTAAGCATGGGGCTAACTGCTAAATTGCCATCAGCCAACATGGGGCTCCACATTCAGCTCCACAGGGAAGGGCTGCTCCTGGTCCGCCCTGGCCTTTCCTGAGCCTGGCACCTTCTTGGGCCCAGGAACCACGAGGGGCTTTGGTGAGGCCCTTCGAGGCTGTGGTGGCACAGGCTTTGTGGTGAGGCAGCCCGGACACGAGGAAGGGCTGAGCAACTCACAGGTGGGGTCAGCTGCCTCACCCCTACTCCCTTTGGGAGGCTGCCTCCACAGCAAGGCCTCTGCAGGGCACGAGCAGTTCCCACTGTCTGGAATGCTGTTCCTCACCTCCGACCTTGTCCAGGGTGGCTCCTGGGCATCCTTCGGGTCAAAGCTCACTACTAGTTCCTGTACTCATAACTACTATTTATTGAGTCCTTATTATGCACATTCCCTCTGCCGACTTGTTTGTTTAGTCACACAACACTACTATGGGGGTAGGTGCTACAGTTATTCTCACTTTGCAGATGGGGACCCGCAACACGGAGAAGTCGAGTAACCTGCCTGGGGTCACACAGCTAGTGAGCTGTACAGCTTGCGAGAGCTCAATCTTTACTTCTCTTGAGAAGTAATCTGCCTAGTCGAGGAGATTCTCCCGCTGTCCCTCTCCTGACGCCGCACGTCCTACTGACACTCAGCATACCTGCGACCACACACATATCTTCTGTTGGCTGTCTGCACTCAAGGAGGGCAGAGCGCACGCGCGACCTGCTGAGAGCTGTGACCTCGGTGCCTCGGTCCCAGCGCCTCGGTCAGCACCTGCGGAGGACTGAGGACACAAGCCTCTCGGTGCTCGCTCTCTGAAACGCGGCTGTGACACCCATCCCCAAGGACTGTCGTGCAACTAAGCACTCGGCAAGGCCTGGTCACTGTTTCCTTTCACACCAGGAAGAGACAGGGGCTCTAGATTCCCCACCCGGGTGCCCAGCCCGTCACGCGTGCCCGCGGTGAATGCTCCCTGGGCACCCACTGTGTGCGGCAGTCAGCTGCTGGGTCCATGAGGCACAGTCGGGCCCCCGCGGGCCCCTGCTGTCCCTCTGCCCCGGGCCCTGCGCGGTCACTCACAGGCTTCATGATCCAGGTGATGCCCGGGTGCTTGCGGAACTCCTCCACGAACAGGTGGTACTCGCAGGGCATCTCAAAGGTTTTGGGGAAGAAGTCGCACTTGGCCGCCTCCAGCTTTCCCGCCTCTCGTTCCAGCTGTCTCCGGAACCGCTTCAGGTTCTTCACCATGTAGTTCTTGCGGGTCAGCTGGCGGCAGGGCAGGCAGTGGCCTTCTTCTTCCTGCACCCCCTCAGCAACCCCAGCCCCACCAGTCCACCCCCCTCCATTTTGAAGCCCATGGAATAATGTAGAGGTAGCAAAGCAGCTCTAGTGAAGAGCCTGTAGTCTGTGACTATCCCCACTTCATAAGTAGGGAAACTGAGGCTTGACAAGGCTAAATCAGTTGCCCGGGGCTGTCTGACTAACTGGCAGCACATCTGGGGTTTGACCCAGTCCTGTCTGGCTCCTAAATTCCTATTTCTAATCACTAAACTATTCTAACCTTTTAAAATGTCCCAGCCAGGCATGGTGGTGCAAGCCCATAATCCCAGCACTAGGGAGGCTGAGGCAGGAGCATCACCATGAGTTTGGGGTCACCCTGGGCTACAGAGTAAGACCTTGTCTCAAAAAAATAATAATAAAATAAATAAAATAAAATCCCTCACCAATGGCTCCTCCAGGGCCATCTTTGTGGTCTGGCTCCTCCAAGCCTTCCCTTCTGTCTACACCCCAAACTTCTCTGTTTAATCCCCAAAACATCCTGTTCCTTTGGACCTGCAACCTCAAACCAGACAACTCCTCCAAGCCTGTGACCTCAAGCCCCATCCTGACAGCCCCAGGCCTCAGGCCTTAGCTCTTTATACCCTCGAGCCACCTGGCTCATCAGGCGCCCACCTAGTATGTGGCCCAAAGTTCCCTTACACGCGTCCACCTTGGGCCTTGAGCCCCCACACTGGCTCCTGCTCGCCACCACTCCCAGCGACAGGAGTCCGAAGGCCCAGCTCACCTCGTAGTGGTTCCGGAAGTGACTGATCCGCACATGATCGTCCATGTAGATGTGATCGAAGTTCTCCCGGAGCCAGCTGACATCGCACCAGTAGAAATCCCACTCCCCTTCCCTGGGGGAGAAAGGACATGCTGTGAGGGCCTCAGCCCAGGCACCCAAGGAGAGCCTGGTGTGTCCCACAGGAGCCTCTAGGGGGTGCTGTGGGTGCTGCTGCTGCAGGTGGCTGGCTTCCCTGACCCTCAGCAGATCTGGCCATGCTGAGCCCAGAGCATCTCCTGGCACCTATGACCAGACAGGAAATGCCCCCTCCAGGTCACACTCCCATGCCCTGTGGCATGTGGCACCGCAGTCCTTGTTACCTGCCTGGGCCCAGGGGGCATCTGCGTTGCCATCAGCCCTGCAGCCTGCAGTATCAAGTGGTGGAACTGAGTCACATCTCCAAGCTCCTGCCAGCTCACAAAGTTTCCCATCACCAAGTCCTCTCCCAGTAACCAGATGTTGGTTTTAGCACGTATATGTGTGTGTCCAGACATAGCACGTGCCATTGTTTGGCATGTTTTTAAACTCTGTAGCTGCTAATACTTATTGCTTAACTATGTACCAGGCACTATTCTAAGTGTTAGCTTCTGTTATTATGCCCATTTTACAAAAAGGAAACTGAGGCAGGCAGAGAGAGGTTAGGGAGTTCACCCAAGTTCATCCAGTAGTGAGTGGCAGCGCAGGATCTGAACTTAGGCCATCAAGCTCCACATCAAGCTCTCTGAGGTTAGAACTACTCTCGTCTGCTTCCTTTCATGACTTGCTTTTTTCCACCATTTGATGCATAGGAATCCAATCTAGCTCCTCCCTCCTCCTCCTCCTCCTCCTCTTCCTCCTTCCCTTCCTCCTCCCCTTCTTACTCCTCCTACTCCTCCTCCTCCCCTTCTTACTCCTCCTACTCCTCTTCCTCTTCCTCCTTTTTCTTTTTGCAGCGTTGGGGCTCAAACCCAGGGCCTCACTCATGCAAGCATGTGCTCTACCACTGAGCTATACCCTGAGCCCCTCCTGATTCAGCCATTTGTACTGCCATGTTCCTTTCCATTGAGTGAACATACCACAGTATAGCCACCCATTTCACTATTAAGAGGTGTGTGGGTTGTCCCCTCTGCCTTTTTTAAAGTTAATGTACAGAGAGAACTAGATAGGGAAAAGGGGGATAAAGAAGAAGGTTAAAAGAAAAGTAAGATAAAAGGGGAAAAAATGGTAAAGTGTAGCTACACTTGTTGCAAATTGAGAGGGGTGGGTCAATGGAAGGGAGGGGAGGGGAAGGGGGGAAGAGGGGGAAAACCAAGATGTATCATGTACAGGTACAAAATAACCATGTTGATTATGATCATTATGTATGCAATGTACCAATACATGTTCTTGGTAAAAATAATAAAAAAATTTAAAAAAAAAAGACTTAGGAATAAAGTTAATGTACAATGGGCTGAGTTTTGAAAAGTATCTTGGCAAGGCTTGAGGCAGAAACAGACCAATGAGGAGGCAGATGTCTTTGAATGATAGTGACCCCAGTCTCCTCCTGCCTAAGTGGAGCACAGTGCTGTGGTAGACTGTACTTCTGAAAGACGTCCACACTACATTTCCCAGTGTAGAAGCAGCAGGCCATGAGGACACAAGGAGAGGCCACAAGAACCCAGGGGAAATGTGTCTTAGTTACTTGTCTCATTGCTGAGACAAAATACCCAAAACCCAAAGTTAAAGGAGGAAAGGTTTATTTAGCTCACAGTTTGTTGGGATTTCAATCTGTAATTGGGTGACTCCAAGGCAAAGTTACATGGCAGAGGGGCATCACAGAGGAAAAACATCATGGCGGGCAGAAGGTAGCAAAGCAAGCAAGGGGTGGATGAACCTCCTTCTGTCCCTTACATACTCTGTCTAGGTTGCCGGAATCAGGGTGGGTATCAAACCAATCAGTGGACTGATTTAGTAATCACATACCCTTAATCCCAGGGTCACACACTCTAGATTCAGATACCTCTGAAAAAGCCCCACCTGTGACCACATGAGGCTTTGGGGGGACATCTAGACACAAGCCATAACAACACGTAAGCAGGATTCCCCGGAGGACTCCCTCCTGCTATGCCAGTCAGAATCCCTGCCCCACCAGCCCCACACCATGCTGCCCTAATGCTGGGTTCTGAGGTTTGGTACAAGGCGCGAGTAGCTGAATGGTGGCCAACGAGTTGATTGTGTGCTGTGAATAGCGCTCCCTTTGGAGCTTTCCAGGAACTAAAAATTCAGACTGTTTCTCAGTCCCGGCCATGTGCTGCTGCTGGAGGGTGTCTCTCCTGAACCTCACCCCATTTGGGAGGGGCTTGAGGTGCAGGGGTTGGGGTGGGCTCCATGGAGAATGCTCTGTCTCTGGTAGATGGCACTGTGTGACAACATCTCTCAGCCTGGACCTGCTACCTCTTACAAACCTCAAAGCACCTTTTACAAAGTTTAATAGCCACGTTCTTGCTTTAATGCTGATTGGGGGAAAAACATAAATAGCAACACAAATACCACCTACAGACATAAACACTCCTACAGACCCTACCATAGTGATATAGAAGTTCCTTCATCTGAGTAAAACCAGTGAGTCAGTCTCAGAATAATCCCAAATAAATAGCGCACGCTGCACAGAGGATGAAGCGTGTGGTGAAGAAGTGACACTGCAGTCAGGAAGTGCCTGCTCCCACTGTCTTCTGGCATTATTAATGAAAACCTGGGGCCTGGCCCACCTCTGAGCCTCCCCTCGGGCTGTTGTTGTGAGGAGCAGCCTCCATAGCCCATAGGAACCTGCTGGAGAAGCGGCCATGTACTCTGCAGACCTGGGGCAGCACAGAGCCTAGATCTGTGCCAGGGGGCTGGGGCTCCATCCCGACACGGTGTCCCTCTTCTCCCCCAGCTTCATGTTAGCACGGAGCCACGTAGCCATGGCACGCCAGACAAGGAGCACCAATCCGCAGTCAGGAGCCCCTACTCTGGTCCCGCCACAGGCAAAGACTCCTCTGTGACCTTGCCCTTGGTTTCCCTCCTGGAGAATCAAGAGGTGGAAACTTCTAGTCAACATGGTAGCTATCAATGAGTCAAACCAACCCTGAGGAAATACGTAAACAAGAAGCAGGGAGAGAAAAACTTACGGGAGAATGTTACCTGATAAATGTAGAAGGAGTAAACAAGTTAGAGTCACAATTTTGCACTGATATTTCAACAATAATAAGTTTAGACAAGAATCTTCACTGTGTGAAAATTTATTGGGGCCAGGATATTTGCATAGTGTCCAAGTATCGGCCCACAAGACACTTATTAATTGCAAAGTTTTAAAAAGGCTAATTTTTGAGGTGGGGGAAGGAGAAGGGAATTAGGGGGAAAAAGCTGTAATTTCTACATGTAACTACTCCTCAAGATGATTGTAAACTGCTAGAATTGTAAAGATGTACTAATAAAAAAAATTCTTTTTTAAAGATTCAGGAACTAAGTGCAGACGGAGATGATGTGAGTGTGTATTTATCTCTGGGTGTGTTTGTGTATCTAAGACTTTCCTCTCTATAAATAGATTCTCTGGTGTTAACACTCTTGTACTATATGATCTTAGGCTCTCTCAGTACCTACCTTTCAATTTCTGAATGAAATAAAGAGTGAACTAGACCAAGAGTCACCCTATGATGGCTTATTAAATAACTCTGGCCCACCACCTGTATCTGCAAATAAAGTTTAATTAGAACATGATGCACCATGCCTTTAAACCATCATGGCAGAGTTGAGTAGCCATGAGAGATCCATGTGGCCCACAAAGCCTAAAACATTCACTATAGAAAAATTTACCAACCCTCTACTAATATATCTACTTTGACTTTTAGCTTATGATTCTATGAAATACAATGAAATTACAGAAAAGCCTTGAAAAAGGCTAATTTTCATTGGAAAAATCTGGCAGGCACCACCATAACTCAGGGATCGGGGTAAGATCCCAGCGTAGGACACGCTGGCATCGCGAGCCCTCTGATATGCTGTCCTGGGGACTGCACAGTGTCACTTTTGTTCAAGTCAAAATGCAAATTTCTCACGATGGGAAAGCATCAGACAAGTCCAAATCCAGCCACACCCTGAAAAACAACTAACTAGTACTCTTCAGAAGTGCGAAGGGCATGAGGACAGGTAAAGAAAGACAGGACTGTCGCCCATTCGAGGTAACGAAGGCCAGCTAAACGCAATGTGGGGTCCTGGGTTGAATTCTGGAACAGAGGAAGAATGTTTGTGGGGAAAAAAACTGGTAATATTCAAAGGATGTCTGTGGTTTACCAAAGAGTATCAGTGTTAGTTTCCAGGCTTTGACAAATGCATTCTGATTACACAAACTTCTAACGAAGGAAGCCACATGAAGCTCGTAAAAGGAGAAGCTGTGTGTTGTAGCAACTTCCCATTCTGCCAACCTTAATATGCTATCCCGACCCTCGCGGCTTCAGCTCCCCACATGGTTGCTGCAGTCCAGGCTTCACATAAGCTCTCTCAGTGGGAAGCAAGAGAAAGGATAGTTCTGGTCATATTTGTTTTAGACTCTGACCTAACAGTCTGAGAGTCTGTACTGAGACCTGATTCTATCTGGAAATATCAGGCCCCAGGTTAAGTTCTAAGAAATGAGACCTCAGATTCACAGGACTGTGTCTAGTGGAAAGGCCCTGCCTGTGCACCCTGCTGGGCTCCAGTACTGCTAAGGCGATCTGGGATCAGCCACAGAGTGTGACTCCCACGCTGTCAGCACCAGATTAGTCCTTGGACCCACTGTCCTTGGGTCCACCCAACCACTGAGCGGAGGCTGAGCAAGGGGCAGGAGGGGCCTGAGGTCACACAGCAGGCAGAGACAGCGCCCTGTCCCATTCGCCACCCCCACCCACCAGCACCTCCCTCCCCTCTGCTTCACCCCCAACCCCCACCCACCCAGCCAAGTCATCACTCATTACATCAGCTCCCATTCTGACACTGACACGATCATCAGAGAACCATGAAGGCAAATCCACAGTGACTGCCATCATTATCACCACAACCATTGCTGTAAGAGTCCCCAAGGTCCCACAGGGAGGCCTGGGCTCTCCTTGGACTGCAGCCTGCCACTGCTGACTTCCTGCGGGATGATCCATTACAGCCCATCTCCCCCGCTGGACTGCAGCACCAGGGTTCACAGCACGTGTTCACTTGTTCCTTCCCTCGTCTCTTCGAGAGGCAGCTAGGATGGGGGTGGAGATGAGCCTGTGACCCCACACACAACCCCTTACAAACGAAGTGGTTTTAAACACAATATTTTCATTATTTTGACCCAATTTTCTCACGAGTAAAACGGGAATGCTAGAGCACCTCCCTGCAAGATTTGTTGAGATGATTAAAAGAAATCGCACATATGAAGCTGACCGAGTCCAGCAGCTGAGCTATTGTTGGACAACAGGTACTTACTAAGCACCACAGCTCGGTGGCTACTGGCCCCTTACCCCTCTGATCCATTCTCCTCTTCTCCTAAGATAACCACATTCTCAATGTTTACCCAGGGAAATGCGGTGAGCATACTATTTTCTAGATTTCCTGGCAGCCAAATGAGGCAGCATAGCTAAATTCCGTCAGTCAAGAGGCGGGGTCTTTTGGGTGGTGTCCTCCTGGGAAAGGTCACACCTTTACCTGCTCCTTCCTACCTGCTGCTGTTCAGAACACGACACAGGTCTTAGACCATGAGGATGAAAGCTTGAGGGAGAACATTATGGAAAGATGGAACTAGATGGTCCCACATGTCTGTGGCACCCCCTCACCCTCTCTGAACTTCCTGTTTATGGGCCTCAGTGAGTCAGACAGAAAAACTTCCAGCCTCTCGAAGCCTCTCCACTTTGGGTGTCTGTTACATGCATTCACGCCTTACTCCTCACTAATACCAGCACCTACCATGTGCCAGGCATCATATGCTTGTTTGTCTCAAACAGAATCCCCAGAGCCCAGCTCTGTGGTGCTTAGAAAAGAAAAAATGCAGGCCAACAGGTCAAGTCACTTGTTCTAGGTCACAGACTGGTAAGTGGCCAGGGAAGAACAGTCCTTGACCTGGGCTCATCCCTAGAGGACACGACCGGCAGGGTTGTTCTAGCTACATGCCTTGTTCCTCTGAGGGCCCCAGGACATTGACCTTGCGGCAGTCCAACTTGAGGACACTTAGTGCCAGGTGAGCTTAAGTAACTGACTTAGTACCTTTGTACATTATAGCTTACTGAATGTTTGTAAGGCTTAAGTAAGACAGAAACGGTGTCAGTACTGCACCTAATGCATTGTGGGTACTAAAACAAATGTCAGAGCCACTTTGGGGGCAAGCCCCAGTGGCCACCAAGGGAAACCCCAAAGGGAGACAAGGACCTGTGAGACAAAGGGAAGAGGGGACAAAGTTGGAGGGATCAGGGGTCTTACTCTTTCACTTCCACCCATCCTGGCCTGCTGCGTAGGACATCCATGAGAGTGCTCATAAGAGTGGTCTTGAACCGGATCGATACTCTCTGCTCTCTGCAAGACAAGGCAACGAAACACTTGCTCAGGATCAGTGCTTTCCCAAGGATGGCTGAGGGATGGGAGAAAAGGGAAGGAAGAAAGGTCAAGTTCACACTTGGAAATGCCAGAAACAGAATTTCGGAATTTGGCGTCATGGAATGACAATAGTTCAAGTCGCCAAATTGAGAATTTAAAGAATCTTTGAAACACTGAAAAATAGCAAGCATTTTCTCCAGTGCCCAGTGTGTGCTATACACATGCCAGGACTGATTCTTATATGACATGGTGTGTGTAGACCCCCTTTCTGGCATGCATCTGGGAAAACAGAGCGGGTGTACCTTCCCCCAAACCCCTACCGATGCAACCCAAAACCCAGACAGCAGCTAGAAAGCAAACATAAGAAGACTGGAAGGTAGAGAAGAAGCAAACTGGTGAGGAGTCTCAGGACCGAAGGAGTGACAGTGGTGACTTCCTTGGGTTTGTTTTTGCCTCATCTATCCCAGATATGGAGATGACAAGGCCAGGCAATAATCACCCAGCGATGCCCATGGACACAGACAAAAGCTCCAGTGGAACCCGGCTCTCTTTGCCCGAAGGAGCAAGAAAAGAGCAACCCAGAAGACAGAGTAACTACTCCACTCCAGCCGAATCCACAGAAAACATCCGTGCCCCCCTCCACCTATGCCGGCAAAGGCCGAGTGGGCAGCCTAGACTTCCCGTGAAGTGGGGACAGGGCACCCCAATGCCACTGCCAGACCGGTTCTGAGCAGGCCAAGGACAAGGTGGGGTTTTCATCCCACCAGGCAGTGACGAGGCCCCATGCCCAGTGTCACTGGAACTGGGTCATTGGAGCGTGACTTCCTCCCCCATGAGATGACCCTGCCACTCTGGGGTGATGTCAAAGGAGGCCTTGTGGAGAGTGTGAGATCAACAGAACCGAAAACAAAAATAATAAAGAAAATCAATACAATAAAAGGCTGGTTCTTGGGGAAGATTGATAAAATTGACAAAGCTGTTTGTCAGCAAAACTGACAAAGAAACAGAAGACAACAGGAAGAGTGACCCTGAGAGCACTAGTGAGGGCCTGGCGACACCACGCACACCCAAGCGTGACGGCCGGACGACACATGTCTTGAGAAGGACTCGTCACTGCAACTCACCCAGTCTGAGACAGACCATTTGAATAGCTCTGTAGCTATTAAGGAATTTGAATTTATAATTTTAAACTTTCCAAAAAAGACATCTCCAGGCCCAGATGGCTTCACTAGAGAACCCTTCCAAAGAATATTTTTTTGAGAGACTGGGGGCTGCTGGGGATCAAATGCAGGGTCTCGCACTTACTAGGCAAGTGCTCTACCACTGAGCTAAATCCCCAGCCCCTCCCAAATGTCTGAAGAAGACTCAACCCCAATTCTACACAATCTCTTCTTCCAGAAAAAGGCAGAGGAGGGAGAGATTCTGAACTCATTTTGTGAAGCTAGTGTTAGTCTGACATCAAAGTCAGACAAAGACAGTACACAAAAGGAAGATACGGACCAGACAGTGAGGATGTAGCTTAGTGGCAGAATGCTTGCTTAGCTTGTGTGAGGCCCCGGGCACAATCCTCAGCACAGAAGAAGACGAAGGAGAAGGAGAAGGGGAAGGAGAAGGGGAAAGGGAAGGGGAAGGGGAAGCGGAAGGGGAAGGAGAAGACTCACATGATCATATCAGTTGAAACAGAAAAGGCATTCCCAGAGGTCCCACCTCTGAACATCGTAGATTAAATTTCTACCCTCTTAATACCACTAACATAATGGAGATGAAACTCCTGAATGAGTTGGGAGGACCATATTGAAACCATAACAGATGTGTATTGTAACCCCTTAGAGCCATGTGTCTAAGTACTGCTGGGGCCTCCCAACTCCAGGGACTACACAAAGTCTTGTCTTTCTAAGCCACATAGCTTTGTGAGGCTGGATTGTCTTCTCATCCTTCAACCAAAGCCACACACCACAACAGACTGAACACAAAAGATTTGGAAAGCCAAATGTTAAAATAGACATTATAGAGAGTCATAAAAATGTAAAATAGATACTACTTATTTCAGTATAGTTGAGGTGAGGAATACAGTTGTAGTTCATGGAAACATATCATGTTAGTTATCATGTAATAAGAATATTATTGCTTTTTTAGGTAAATGAATAAGTATTTAAATTTTTATTAATTTAATTTTCTAATATGGTAAATTAGAAATTTTTTTTTTTTTTTTTTTTTTTTTTTTTGGTGCTGGGGCTCAAACTCAGGGCCTCGTGCTTGCAAGGCACACACTCTAACCACTGAGCTAAATCCCCAGCCCCCAATAAGGTAAATACTGATAGAAGCCACATGAGTTAGCTGGGTACATAATAATGTTTAAGTTGTAAAGGGATCTAGGGCTCCCATTTTGAGAACTACTGTTCTAAAGTAACCATTAAAAAATAAAATACAAGGTTTAGCTAAAAATCAAAAAGAGAGACCATGTGGAATACTGATAAACACTCAATCCAAAGCAAGGAAGACATACAATTTCAAAATCCATCAAATTGGAGAAAATTTCAAATACCAAGTGTTCACAAGAAAGAGGAGGAATGATAATTACCCTACAATGCTGAAAGAAGCGCAAACTGGATAAACCTTTGAGAGCAATTTGGCATATCAGATGCCACATCATACACATTTGATTGGCAAAAACCTAAACACCCAAGTATGTTTTGTTTTCTTTGAGGTGGAGTCTTACTACATAGCCCGGGCCAGCCAGGAACTTGAGATCCTCCTGCCTTGACCTCCTGAATGCTAGGATTACAGGCATGTGCCACCATGCCCAGCTTCACGCTCCACATTTTGACAACAGCGGGATGAGGAGTTTGGGGATTTAGCTCAAATGGTTAAGTGCTTACCTACCATGCGCAGGGCCCTGAGTTCGATCCCCAGCACCCAAAAAGAAAGAGACTTATTTTTGACAACAGTGGGATGAAACGGAAACCCTCCTCTGCTGGCAGAATGCACGTACCCTGAACTTAGCCACTCTATCCCAGGCTCCCGCCTACACATGGACCAGAAACACATGTAGAGGGACGTTCACCTATAATTGCTAATATTTTTCCATAGGAAGCACCTGTAGCATACACTGTTGTGGGTTCACCCATATCCCCTGGGCGTTCTTCATTTCTGTGCCTGCCAGTTGGAATGCTTTCCACGCCAGCACCTGCAGCCCTGCCTGAAGGGCTCTCTGCCCTCTAGAGCCTGCTCAGCCAGCACCTGGGGCAGATCAGGCAACCAAGGAGTTCACTGGGCCTCCCCCAGCAGGGCACAACCCAATACTACAAAAATAAACTACTACTATTACTATTATCATTTTATTTTCGGAAGTAAAAATGAGGAGAGACATTAAATAAGGGAGGGAGGAGGAAGAAGGAGAACGGAGGTAGGAAGGAAGGGAAGGAAGTTAGTCCTGAGTTTACTGCATTAAGTGGAACTACTCACCGTTCTTTTCCTTTTGACGGCCCATGGCACTTGTAATTTTGATTCTGCAAAGAGAAAAGGAAAATGAGGTCACTGGTTTTGCATATCTACTTGCCTGCCCAGCTCAGTTTGCTGCAGGTAATTAAAGTGCTCAAAACAGCAAACTGAACAATGCCCAGGTCCTGAGACACAAAGGTCCACCTGGGTCAGGTTCTCATTCACCAAGTGCCTGGAAAACCAGGGCAGGATTTCCCTGCTGCTCTTGGAACGAATTCCCAAATACCCAACAGCCCATCGCTCTGTGGGCTTGCCAATGTGCAAGCATCAGGTTTTCAACGCTCAAAGGTCAACTCTGGCCGGGCACGGGGCACGCCCGTAATCCCAGTGCTCAGGTGGCTGAGACAGGGCTGAGAGTTCAAGGCCAGCCTGAACCTGAACTAAATGGCAAGACCTTGTCTCGGAAACAAACAAAAAACAAAGTCAACTCTGAATTCCGGTTCTGAGCACTCAGCTTATCAGGCTTTGTGGGAAGGATCTGAACTTTCTACCCTAACTTTAGGGACCAGGGGTAGCTCCATGACAGAACACTTGCCTAGCATGAGGTCATGGGTTCAATTCCCAGCATTGCCAGAAAAACCAAAAAATCCTTTATTCTAACTGTGAATGTTTGATTAGACCCAGGATCCAGGAGGGGGCTGTGTTAGACTCAGAGCAATGTTAATTCCTTTCAGCCAAATGGACCTTTCAGATCCTCTGCCAGTGGGGGGCACTAATTGGCTCCAACCATGTCCCAAACAGCACGGCCCTCAGTTTTCGTAAGACTGACTCCTAGGCACATCCAAAAAGAGAAACTGGAATTGGTTGTCTGCAGAATGACCTTTGCAGCATGGACAGACTTGCCACACACATTTGTTTTCTGTTGCTGTGTGATAAATTACCTCAAGTCTGGTGGCTTAAAACATTGCACATTCATTACAGTTTTCATGGGAGTATACGCACAGCTTAGCTGGGTTGTCCGCCCAGCTCGATCAAGGTGATGGCTAAGGTCCGTTCTCAGTTTCCAGAGGCTGCCTGCAGTTCCTTCCAACAGGCCCCATGGGACATTCATAACAGGGCTCCAGGCCACACAGAGTGTGTGTCCCCCTGACTTCCCGTGCCACCCCCTTCAAGTCATGAGGGCGTCTTATATAATGTAACATAATCGTGGTAGGAATTATATCATCAAATTCCCAGGCTCCACCCACACTCAAGAGTTGGGAATTACACGTGGCATGTATGCCTGGGGATATGAATCTTGGGGGACATCTTAGAACCCTGCTTACCACACCATCCTACCCCTCAAAAGCCTGTAGCAGGGGGAGGAGGACACTGCTTTATGAAAGTGGCAGAAGTCAATTCCCCAAAAAACAAGTGAAATCATATTCCATTCTGCCATCCGGGTCCTTCCAACTCATCCAGAATGGGTCAAGCCATCCCAATTTTGTAAAAAACATATCTTAATTCTCTCTCATGCTTCTGATTCCATTTCTCACAGGTTTATCCAGTTGCTCCAGAGCCTTTGATTGTAAAAATTTTCCTTTCCTCACTGAATTGCATTAGCACATATGTCAACATTTAATCAAACATGTAATGTGGATCTATCACTAGACACTTGTTTTATTTACTTATTTGTCTATCCTTATGTCACTATCATGTTGTTTTAATTACCGTAGCTAGTAAATATTGAAATCAGGTTCCATAAGTCCTCCAACTTTGTATTTTCAGTGTTGTCTTTGCAACTAGGAGTCCTTTGCATTTCAATATAGATTCTATTTATTTTTTGGGGGATGCTGGGGATCAAACTCAGGGCCTTGCACTTGCTAGGCCAGTGCCTAGCTAAATCCCCAGTCCCTTATTTATTTTTGATGCTGGAGATTGAACTCAGGGCTTGTTGCATGCTAGGCTATACCACTGAGCTATATCCCATCCCCATAAATATAAATTTTAGAATCAGCTAGCCAATTTCTACTAAAAGGAATGTTGGAATTTTGATTGGGTTACATTGAATATACAGATCATTAATGAGAAGCTACAACATACAGCATTTTAGTTACTTGTCTTGTTGCTGAGACAAAATACCCAACTCCCAAAGCTAAAGGAGGAAAGGTTTATTTAGCTCACAGTTTGTAGAGGTTTCAGTCCATAATCAGCTAGATCCAAGGTAGGGTGGCATGGCAGACAGGCAGAAGGCAGGAAGGCAAGCAAGGGACCTAAGCAGCTTCCTTCTGCCCCTTATACTTTATCCTGGCTGCCAGGGATTAGGTCAGTGCCAAACCAATCAGTGGACTGATTTAATAATTACACGCCCTTAATCCCAGCATCACACACTCTAGATTCAGCCAACTCTGAAAAAGCCCCATCTATGACCATGTGAGGCTTTGGGGGGACATCAAGACACAAATCATAACATAAGGTATTGAGTCTTCCAATCCACGAATATAGTCTATCTCTCCATCTACTTTCTTTTCTTTTCCAATGTTTTCTATTATAGAAGTCAGATATTTGATTTTGTGATGCCATTATAAGTACTATTTTTAAATTTCATTTTAATTATCTGATAACAGTAACTTGTGACAGGCAGAATAATGCCAGCCCCAAAGATGTCCATATCCTAATCCCTAGAATCTTACATGTTACATTATAAGACAAAGGAGAATTAAGGCTACAGATGGAATTAGGGTGGCCAATCAGCTGCCCTTAAAATGATTATTCTGGCTTGTCCAGGTGAGCCCAATGTAGTCACAAGAGTTGTTACAAGTAAATGTGGACAAAGGAAGCAGAAGATCAGTGTTAGTGCCCAAGTGATGTAATTTGAGAATGGCAGGCTTTGAAGATGAAAGGTGACCATCAGCCGAGGGGCCCTAGAAAATGGAAAAGACAAGAAAGTAAACTTTCTAACAGAGCTTTCATATAAGAAGGAAGTCCTGCAAACACCTTAATTTTAGCCCAGTGAGACTCATTTCAGACTTCTGACCTCACCTTAGGAGCAATAAGCTAAATTTGTATTTTTCGAAGTCACTGAATTTGTGGTAGTTTGTCACAGCAGCTATTGAAAACTAATACATACATAAGATTATAACTGATTTTTGTCTATTGACCTTGTATCCAATGTCCTTGCTAAATTTTTAGTTCCAACAGTTTATAGGTTTCTTTGGGTTTTCTAGGTATACAGTTATGTCATTTGTGAAAATGGGGAGACTTACTTTTTCCTTTTCAGTATCTATGCCCTTTATTCCTTTTTGTGGCTTAACTGCACTCACTAAAACCTAGCACGATTTTGACTAAAAGTAAGGAGAATAAATATCCTCTTGCTCCTAACCTTAAGGCAAAAGCCTTCCCTATTTCAGCTTTTAAGAATGATACTGGCGGTAGGTTCTTGCCCTCTACCAAACTGAGTACATTTCCTACTATTCCCTAGTTCTCTGAGGGTTTTCATAGAGAGATATTTCATTTTTCACTTCCTTACCCATCGAAAATATCTTTTCTTATGTAAGGATGCAATTATAATGTAACTCATTAAAATGTCTCTTATTATGTAATTATTACATAATTCCACCATTATGAGGGTCCAAGTCATGGTTCTTCAGAGATATTTCACACAGACTTCCGCCAACATGATGTCAATATTTGGCTCAACATTTCCCAGAGTAGCCTGAGGATCCACCCAAGATTAAGCGTTCTCAGATTTAAAAAATAAAATAAAAAAGAGTTCTCAGACCTGTTTTGTTTTGTTTACACTTAATGGCTTATCATAAAGCATATTACAAGTTATACAGATGACAGGTGAGCAGGAAGAGATGCCCAGGAAGGCCCATGGAAGGGGTGGAGTGACAGTGTCCTCCAGGGTGGAGCACTTCCTGCGTTCAGCAAACCGGAAGCTCTTTCGGAAGAGGCCTGTTCCCACCTAGAGCCCAAAATGAGTGTGACTAGCTTCCTGTTTGTCTCCCATTGCAGAAGGGTGAATACATTCCAGTTAACACCTTTGCTAAGGGTGGTAACTCGGAACTGTACAGCTTTAGTGAGCACTCTCGTTTCTAAATCCTTGCACAGGGGACCCCACACTGCTCCTCCAACTTCTGAGCTCTCTTGCTTTTGAGACAAGCAACCTCTTCCTCCAAGGGAAATGAAGAACCAGCTATAACACACTTGGTCTTCATTTTCTTTTTATTTCCCCCTTAGTCTTTGGGGTCTCTCTTCCAACCACCAATACCACTTCCCCCAGCTTAGCTACACATTTCCGAAGACGTTTGTTATATTTTATTTAAAGTGAATTAAGAGTATTTTCAAGAAGTCTCATCTGCTATATTGCCTGAGATAGAAGTCCTATTACCATCTTGATGTGAAAAACACTCCAGGAACATGAATACTTCCCCCTAAACCACTAAAATAGCACATCTAGAAAAGGCAAGTTTACAAGACTTTTGTAAATGGCTTTTTAAAGAAAGAAAGTGACTCAGAGATGGATTAGTTGCTCTTATGGACCACAAACAGAATTTAATTGTATTTCTCATTTTGCTTCATAAATAGTGGAAGGCGGGTATGAATGGTACCAGCTGGTGTTGAGTCAGGAAGAACATTTGCTCAGGACACAGCCAGCTTCCTCCATGCCTGGCTCTAGGCCACAAGCCCTGTTGCAGGCTCCCTGCTACTTCCCGCCAAGTGGGGACGTCCATGTGGGAGCCAGTTTGCTACACTAGCTTACATATTGTGGTCGGCCTTTGGTCACCTCACGAGAGGTCAGCTTCATTGTTCAGCTGGTTCCTTCAGACCCAGGTTACTTCCTGCCTGATCCAATTCCTCATCTCCCCTTGGTCCCTTGGAAGGTTCCCAGCGTGCCTCAGAGCTGAGGCTTTAGGGACTGTAACCTTGAGGTGAGACCAAAGGCTGGAACACATGGCCTTCTGGCCTCTGGTCTTCCTCTCTCTGGGCATATTTTTGTGGGGGTACACACAGTACATCCCGGAATGACCTCTTAATAAGTTCATTTCCCATTGTCCTGGGTTATTTGAAAGAAACCCCGAAGTCTTACATCAATAGTGTATACAGATGACCTTTGCCTCTCTCTCTCTAACATTAACAACAAAATACATAATATCACAAAAAAGTCCGCTATTTTTTTCTCTCACCCAGCATGGGTCTGCCATATCCTGATATTCACAAGTACAGACTGCAGAGAGTGCATCCCCCAACATCTTGCAGTTTACTCCTTCTTCAAAGAAGTCAGTCAGGTCAATATAGGAAGGGACTAATGCAGCAGATGTTTATTTTGTTTTTATAATAATACTTTTAAAAAGTGATATGTAGGGCTGGGGATTTAGCTCAGTGGTAGAACACTTGCCTAGCAAGTGCAAGGCCCTGAGTTCAATTCCCAGCATCCCCCTCAAAAAAGTATATCACTTTTTAGTCCCCATCTGTGTGTTTAAATAGTATTTTTAATTGAAAACTGGATCATGATTAGTAGAACAGTAGAAGTGATGAGAAGAACAAATACAAGGTAGATCTTAGAGAGTTAAAGGAGGAGACTTATTGGATGTGGGAGGTGAAGATGGAGGAGTCGAGATACAGTCCTGAGTTTTTGGCATAAATAACTGAGTAGTTCAACAGTAGCCACCCAGTAGCCATCAACTCTATGTCAGCGCTGGGCTGAGCAGGAAAGAGAGGAAACAATACAGACTAGATCCTGGAGTCTAGCAGAGAAGACAGACATTAGAGGAATATTCACAGGAATAATAAATCCTGGTAAAAAGGCCAAGCTTAAAGCACTTTGAATGCAAACAAACTCGTTTTTCTTGTGAGAGAGAATTAAAGAAATGGAGGTGCCATGTTTGAGAGGGGAAGAAGGTGGAACTAGGAAGCAAGAGCACAAGTTAAGAAGCGGCACTGGGGGTGCTGGATTATAGAGTAATAAATTTCCTTTCATTGGGTCTTATTTTTCTTAATCTTAAAATGAGAAGTTGGCTTGTCTGCTTCAGGAGGGCAGGGGCTTGTCTGATTTCTCTGTGTCCTTTGGTCAGCACTGCTCTTGGTTTGGAAAAGCACTAATTAGAGGCCTGTTAATGGATGCATGGAGCGATGGGTGAATGTTTAGGCAGGCGGGTGGCGGAATGAACGAATCATATGGGCTTCTCAAAGTCAGGAATGTGAAATTCTGTTCTTCCCTCGGGGTCACAGAAACCCCTGGGTATAGCTTGGAATCCCAACGGCCTTGTAACTTTCCCGCCAAACAGTTGGGCTTGTGGGGCATGCGCAGCAGCTCGAGAGACGCGCGGCCTGCCGGGACTTGGAGTCTTTCCTCAGAGTCCACAGCTTTACTCTCTAGCTGGAATCCCTCCGCGTGGATTCGCACCCCAGCTTCTGAATCTTTCCACCGCTTCCTTCCCTCGATCTAAGGATGACGGGAAGCATCCGGATCTGTTCCATTCCTACCTTCGGCCGCGACATGACTCACTTCTCCAGGGCCGGATCCAAACTGCCACTGCGTCCCTCGAAGAGCCTGTGCGTCATGTTGCCACGGTGACGGAGGGCCCAAATCACCTCTCTGATTGGATGATCCAAGGACACGCCCCCGGCGAAGTACGCAGGCTCCGCCCAACAGAGACCTGGAGGCTGGGGCGCTCTGGACTTGGGGGGTTCCTGGAGTTACTGGGTCGTTCTCTCCCAGTCCCACCTTACTGGACAGAGGTTGGCTGTGGCCGCAGGCGCTTACTGCCCAGCGCCGCCTTCAGGTGTACCTCCCTTGATGCAAGAGCGCTTATCTGAAAAGTGGTTTCCCTTTGGTAAACAGAGTGGTACCAAGTTTCCTTACTCAAGGAAGGTCCCGCGCTAAGTCATCTCATCATTTAGTAATGTGGCTAGTCATCTCTGCTCCTCCTCAACCTCTTTCTAATTCTTAAGTACTAACTATGGCAAAACTTACCTCAAGGCCTGCATCGCCCTCCTGATCAACCTACTAATGCCCACCCAGCCCAGTCCATCCCAATTCGTTTTCTGCCCTGCAGCTAAAGAACATTTTTGAACACAAATCCGATCATCTTTCCCCTGTGTATGTAAACTTTCCCATCTCTTTCATCACCGTTGAGATTAGGAAGGGACGGATGTCCTCGCTGAGAATTTGTTAGCCTTATCTACCCTGCCATTTGCCCCCTGCTCTTCCTACTCCAGTCAGTGTCCAGCCTTTTTCAGTTACTGGTTTGACCCTCATTTCCTATTTCACAAGCTCCTATATACACACATCCCTGTTAACCTTGAGTTTCTGTTTACTGTTGGCTCATTTTGCTTTTTCTGCCGGATCTCTGCTTGCATTTTATCTCAGGAAAACCTTTTCTGACCATCCACTCCTCCCCTCTAGGCAGATCTCTCCCCATAAACCCTAAAAAAGAGAATGTTTTATTAATTGGCCATTGTTCCCAGAGCTTAGCATAATGCCTGGCCACTTGGCAGATGGCCAGTACTATCTAGTGAATGAATAAATAAATAAGTCATATTAATTAAAGGGATAGTTACAGACTATGAACAAAAACACAAGAAGCCCAAGATACATACCCAAAAGTATTGAAACAGGTACTGAAAAAACATTATACACACATGTTCATAGCAGCACTATTAACAATAGCCAAAGAGTGGAAACAACCCAATGTCCATGGAGAGACAAACAATTTGCAATATATACATAGACTATTATTTAGCCATGAACAGAATGAAGTCCCGACACATGCCAATATGTGAAGTACTAATGCTGATACATGTACAAACCTCAAAAACATTATATAAGCTTGGCATAGTGATACTTGCCTGGAATTCCAGCTACTTGGGAGGCTGAGGCAGGAAGATTGCAAGTTAGAGGCCATTCTGGGCAATTTAGTGTGATCCTGGCTTAAAATAAATAATAAAAAGAGCTGGGTATGTAACTCAGTGGTAGAGCGCCCCTGAGTTCAATACACATATGTGTGTGCTAAGTAAAACAAAGCACACAAAGGGCCACAAATTGTGTATGTGTATGTATGTATCTGAAAAAATTGGTATCCGGAGAACTACAAACCATTAGGAAAAAGATACCCAGGGTAAGGGTATCTTTTTCCTAATGGTTTGTAGTTTTCACAAAAGAAAAACGGGCAAAGAATATTGATGTGGAATTTTCAGCAGAAGAAAGTCAAATGACAGTAAGCCAAATCTAGAAGTGGAAATTAAAACAATTATAAGATATGATTTGAAATATATCAGGTGTCTTATATTTTCTAAAGCCAATGGTTGTAAGAGAGCAGATTTAATAGAGGACATTTACAAGTTACAATATTCATCCACAAGCCAAATGCTGGAAGTGCCGAATATCCGTCTAGGCACTAGAGACCCAAAAGATCCAATCAAGGGCTGGGAGCCCACAGCACTGTCCCGTGTACGTCCGTGTCTGCAGATGATGGCTGAAGAAATCTTCACTGGAACCAGGATACAATGCTCGCAGCAGAGATGACAACCAGAGCTCCTCTGAAGCAACAGCAGCCATCCTCAACGACAGCAAGGCCCCCAACTCCTTCCTCGACGAGAACAACCGAGTTCCTTTTGGGAGAACCAGCCACAGCAGAGCTTCTCCTGAGAAACAGCCCACCCACTAGCTTCAGCTTCCACTTTGCCTTATGTTGCATCAGCAACAACCCTCAGGTGGATCTTCTACGCCCAACATCACACCAACTCAGTCCAGCTGGTCGTTCTAGCTCAAGTTGACCACATTAAGTCCACCATAATAATTCTGTCTTATTTACTTTTCTCTCGTTGCCAAGACAAAATACCAGACACCCAAAGTTAGGGGAAGAAAGGTTTATTTAACTCACAGTTTGTAGAGGTTTCAATCCACAGTCATCTGGGTCTGGGCAGGGTGGCATGGCAGACAGGCAGAAGGCAGCCAGGTAAGCAAGGAAGGCAAGCAAGGGGCCTAACCAGCTTCTTCCTGTATCTTATATCTTATCCAGGCTGCTAGGATTAGGGTGGTGCTAAACCAATCAGTAGATTGATTTAGTAATCACATGCCCTTAATTGCAGCATCACACACTCTAGATCCACCTATCTCTTACCACTCGAGGCTTTGAGGGGACATCTAGACATGAACCATAACACCAGCTATGAAAAAGTAAAAACATACCAATGCCTTGGCGATGCCAAGTGTCTGTGAGGCATGAGGGAGCAGGAACCAGACCTACCACTGATACCCTGATGCTTCAGAAAGCCATTTGGCAGTAGCTCTCAGAGTTGAGAATGCACACACTTTACAAGCTAGACACTCACTGCTAGATCCTGTGGGCCTGTGGAATAGGACTACGCAGCCCCATGCAGGGCCCCTCACCAGTAGCTGACATGCTTGGTGACATCTTCTTAAAGAAACTTTTTGCCTGTCCAGAGGACATTTGTGTAAGGATGCCATTTGCAACATTCTTTGTAATAGTGGAAAGTGTTTGTAACAATCTAAATATCCACTAGAAGGGTGATAATTAGATAAAATGTGATGCATTCTAATAATGAAATACTATACGATGGTGAAATGATCTAGATCTTTATTAACATGGAAATGTCCCCCCAAAAACCTATTGTTCAAAGAGTAAAGTTGTAGAATGATACCTTTTAAATTTATAATTTGTGTTAATTATAAAAATACATATGAAAATATGTTCTATATGCTTACAGATATATAGTTTATTTGTTTGTTTGTTTTGGTGCTGGGGATCGAACTTGGGGCCTTGTGCTTGCCAAGCAAGCACTCTAACCACTGAGCTAAATCCCCAGCCCCTACAGATATATAGATTTTAAAAGTTTTAAAACATGATTTGAAAGATGTACGTCGAGTTCATGAAGGCAGTTGCCTCTGGGTAAAGAGCGAAAGAAATGGGGAGGACAAGGGAATTCAGCCACTTAGAGTCCATTTGGAATGCTTTATTTTATTTAAACAACACAGTCGAAGCAAATACATTGAAGTATCCTTATCTGGATTTAAGATTTTTTCCCCAAATGACAAACACAAAAGTCATAGCAATAATATGAAGTTTAGGATGTTTTGGGAATGTGTAACAGTGGGGTCTATTTTATGTTATGTTATGTTATGTTATTTTTAGTGCCGAGGAGCAAACTCAGGGTCTTGTGCTTGCAAGGCAAGCACTCTAACCACTGAGCTAAATCCCCAGCTCCATGCCCTCAAACTCTCAGGCATCCTCTTGCCTCAGCCTACCAAGTGCTAGGATTACAGGCATGTACCACCACATCCGGCCTTATTTGTTTCCTTTTTTTTTCACAGATGTGAAAACAGAGTCCTACTGAAAGTAGGACTCAGGCTTCTAACTCCCTGTGAATTGTCCCAAGACAGTAGTAATAACAACGATACTAACATCAATGCAAACTGTCCCATGACAGTAACAATAACAACAATACTAACAACAATGATGTGCTATGTGCCAGTCTCCATACCAGGCACTTCTACATACATCCTCCCCTCAGTCATGCTACAGACCTACAGGGGTTTTTCCTCCTCTTTTAAAGATGATGGAACTGAGGCCCAGTGGCTGTGCCCATAGTACCTACCATACAGAAGGGACTCAACAAGTATTGGCTGAATCCTTTGTTCTTTCTGAGGACCCTGAGCACTGAGAGAACTGAGACAGGCAGCCCCCCAGGTATGCTGTGAACTTGAGGAAGGAAGAAACATGAAGAAAAGTTTTATTTTTTTCCAATCACTGCATTTCAATGGACTCTGTTGTCTCTGTGTCCTGCTTTGTGCCAACACTCCCCCAGAGTCACCTACTGTTATAGATGGAAGGGTGAAGGTGACATGTGAAGGAACAAAGCCGTTCAGTGCCCGAGCAGGCGTCTGGTCTCAGTATCTTACATGCTGATCCTAGTGGCCAGGAAGGAAGGGCTTTCTCAACTTCCTGAGAAATACAGACAGGGTCAGATGGGGCCACAGGGGACTGTCCCAGGGCCGCTCAGCAAATCAGAAATGAACGGGCCCTTGAACCTCGGTCATCCATCACTCTTGCCTCTAACTCCTGTTGTAGCTTCCTAACCCAGTCCCCACTCCTCCCTTTCCCCACATTTATCTGTCATTTCTTGGGGCCTAACAGCAGTTATACCCGGACTCGGTAGAGACTTCCCAGATGGCACCTTCCTCACAGGGACCAGACTGGATGGAGTGATGAGAGGATGGATGGATGCCTGGAAGGACAGGAGGATGGACAGATGGAAGGGAGGGATGGGAAGGGAGAGGAAGGGAGAGAGGGAAGGAAGGAAGGAAAAAATGAATGGATGGATGAGTAGATAATGGGTGGGTGGATAGGTGAGTGGATGGATGGACGGGTAGACAGATGAAAAGATGGGAGAATAGATGGATGGAGTGCTGGATGGATGCATGAGAGGATGGATCGGTTGGTATAGGGAAGTGTGAATGGGTGAATAGGAGGGTGGAAGCACGGATAGTAAGATGAACGGGAAAGGAAGAAGGCTGGCTGGTAAGATGGGTAGGGGGAAATTACCCATTTTCTTGTCGCAGGCAGACTGAGGAGCAGAGCGAGCGCCCTGAAGAGTCCAGCCCCCGCACGTTTCACTAGAAAACCGAGACGGGATAAGGTGGCGCTTTGACTGGGGGCAGCGGGGGCGTGCAGGCAGAGCCGAGCTGGGGTCCGGGCGCCTGGGCCCCGCCAGGGGGCTGTCTGACGCCCCCATGCCCCGCGCCTGACGGTGCCAGGGTGGGGGGAGCGCCCCGCCCCCAGCCCGAAGGTGGCCCCCACGCGGCCACAACAAGCTGCCGTTGTCCTGCGGGCCGTGGGCCCGGCACACTGGGGCTTTGTCCGGCTCCCCGCCACGACCCACGGGGGGCGGGGGGCCCACATGACCGAAGGGTAGGAGGAGCCTGCGGCGGTGGAGGCGGCGGCGGCGGCGGCTCCATCATTTCCCTCCCGGGCCGGGGGTCGGCGGGCGGTGGCGGCTGCACTGGGCTGGCCAGGGCCGCGGACGCCGGGCCCCCGGTTCCCCGCCAGGCTGCAGGCGCCGGGCCTGGGCCATCAGGGCAGCTGCGACCCGAGCGCTCTCCGGGCGGCGAGCAGGGGGTGCGCCCGGCCCCCCGGGCCCGGGATCATGGGGAATGGCATGACCAAGGTAGGGGGCGGGACCCGGGTCGGCGGAACCTCTGACCTTCCGTTCCCGCCGTGAGCCCTGCGTCTGCCCGTCTGTCTCCCGGAGGCTCCCAGACCGCTCCTGTCTGTTGTCTCAGTCTCTGCCTGTCTGTCCTCTCTGACTCTGTATCTTTTGCTGTCTTTCTGTGGCTGTCACTCTCGAGCTCTCTCTCCGGGGAGTCCCCTTCTCTGTCTTGCATGTCTGTCCCCTGTCTCTGACCCCTTGGACTCGCACTGTTTGCATCCCAGGCTGCCTGGTTATGGCTCTGCACCTTCCGGCCTCAGTCGGCCCCCACCTGGCCCACTCCTCCCCTAGGACTTTCTCTCCCCCCTCACCGCTCCGCAGCACCCCCTCTTCCCCCTCGCCTGTCCCCAGCCTGGCTTCCTTTGGTCCCTCCCTGTAGCTAACTTGCTTATCTGCTGTCCCATCCTCCCCCAGCCCAGGACCCCTCTCACAGAGGGCCCACAGCCATGAAAGGGACGCAACTGTCCCCCCAGCTCCCTTCATGGGGGAACAGCTGTGGGTCCCCCAGCTGCCAGGGTGGGAAAAGGTACAGTCTAACCCACTGACCCCTGCCTGTCCTTCCTCTAGGTACTTCCTGGACTCTACCTCGGAAACTTCATTGGTGAGCACTGCCCACTCTATCCCAAGGCTATGGCGCTCCGCCTGTCCCAGGCCTGTGTCCACCATTCCTGCTCTGGCCCACGCACGATTGACACTCTGAGGAATGGGGCCGGGGGCAGGGAAGTCATGCCACACTGCAAGAGGAAAGGGCCAGTGGAGGATGAGGGGCAGGGTTTCATGAGCAGGGGTATCCCCAGACCTGAAGGAATAGGGAGGGAACATCGCGGGTCTGACATCCTTCCCCATTCAACCTTCCACCCACATTCATGAAGAAATCACAGGGCAGTACCAAGAGTTCACAGTCGTGGCCGCGGGCCTGGGCAAATCAGCTCTGAACTCAGCCACCTGCTCCACACAAGGCCCTCGAGCCCCCAGGGCCCTTCTGGCCCCAGGGTTCAACTCTGCTCTCCCCCGCCTCTGCACAGGAGGCCCCTGGAGATGCTCTGGAGAGCTCCTGAGAGCAGCAGCTGGGAGGCCTGGTTGGGGAGGTTCTGCACCTACAGACTGCTGCCTTCCCGTTCCCTCTTCTGATGTCTGATGTAAGGAGGGGCACAGGTGTACAGCCAGCCTGTCCCTGCCCTCAGAGGCCTCCAGGCAACAGAAAGAAGGCAGGTCTGAACACAGACCTCTGCAGGCTGGCTGGAAGACATGCTGAGACAGGGAGGCTTGGGGAACCCGAGGTGGGAAAGTCACTTCGGTCTGGGAGTCTGAGAAGGCTCCAGAGGTCTCAGGTGGCTCTGGTCCCTTCCTTCCCGGGAGCCACCTCCGCAGCTCCAGCCAGTGATTTCTTTGAGTATTTGGCTAAGGGAGGTCTAAATCCTCTTTAAACGTGTAGGTCCCATGAGGACAGGAGCCACGGAGTTGCTATGTGCCCAACAAAAGCTGCACATATTAAGCCCTCAGGAAAAGTTTGTTGAATGCAAAAGTGGACATATGGAGACAGAGGGACTGTGTGTTATTTCTCTGGTCAGAAAAGATCTGTGCCCACTGGACACTCAGTCCCTGGAGGTGACCACTGATGGCACTGTGGGCTGTATCCCTGAGTCCTGCTTGCATCTTAGATACAGATATAATAGTGAAAACAGAGTGGAAACCTGTCCTGTGTTTCCCACTTGAAATTCTGTTGTGAACATCTCTTCAGCACAAGAGATTTTTTTTTAATGGCAGCGCACTATTCCAAAGTATGGAATTAGTTACCTAGTTCCCATTTGTTACCCAGTTCCCTTTTGATGGATGTGAGGTTGTTCCAGTTGTTTGGCTATTTCTGATATAAACAGTGCCGCAGGGGACACTGACCTCCACTTAGCTTTCTGTGCATAAACACTTCTGTCCCCAAATTCCTAGAAGTAGAATGGCTGGGCCAAAGAATGTGCTGGGAAGGGTGTCTGGCAAGGAAAGAACAGCATGAGCAAGGCCAGGAGATGCTGGGCTGCGTCTCGTGGGTACCCCAGAGGTGAGGAGGAGAGCTGGCCATGGGGCTTTTGCTACATTTCCCTTCAGGAATGAATAAGTCACACCTGCCAGCTTGGCTCAAGCATCCTGCTTCTTTCAGATGCCAAAGACCCGGATCAGCTGGGACGGAATAAAATCACTCACATCATCTCTATCCATGAGTCACCCCAACCTCTGCTGCAGGTACACAGAACTCCCATGCCAGGGCTGTGCATAGTTGGGGAGGATGGCCGTCGACCCCAGCAGCACCTGATGATCAAGTACCTACTACGTGCTAGGTTCTGTGCTGCCTTTTTGAACCATGCTTACTTATTCCTTCTTTGCCACTAGACTGTTCCACATTATCTTCTCTATTTAGTAACAGAGGCCCACGGAGGTAAATTAACTCTGTTCAGGCCACATATCCAGGAAGCTGGTCAGCTGGGATGTGAATGCAGGCCATCTGACCCCAGAGGTCTCACATTGATCCTTAAAAGTGCCCTCATGAGGACTAGGGATGTGGCTCAGTGGTAGAGTGCTTGCCTAGCACGCACAAGGCCCTGGGTTCTATCCCCAGCACCAGCAGGGGGAATAGTCTCCCACACGGGCTTCCCATTGCCCAGCTGGATGGATGATTCCAAGCGGATGGTTCTAGGCTCTATGTCTTGCTGTGCAACCTTGAGTTATGACTTCGCCTCTCTGGACCTTTGATCCCTCAGTTCGGACTGCCCCCGGGGGCTGCTATGATGCTGAAAAGAAACTGCATGATGCTGAAGATGCTTTGCACACTGGGCATGGTCCACACTGGAGGGTTGGGGCCAGTGTTATTGAATCCTGGGAAAGAGGAGGAAAGTAGGAGATCCAGACCATAGTGCTGGAGTCAGGAGACCTGAGTTCACATCTTCACCACTTATTCTCTTTGTAATCTTGGCTACAGGACTTCCCCGCTCTGAGCCTCGGTTACCAGCCGCTCTGAGCCTACTAAATGGGAATTTCATAATATTGCCTCACTGAGCTACGGGATGCTCAACAAATATATAGCAAAGTTAAAATATTCTTACTCCATAAACAAGACCCTCTTCCTGGATCTGTGTCATCCACTGAAGGGAAAGAACTGTGGGTGGAAAAAGTTCTGGAGAGACGGAAACCAGGTTCTGCCACATACTTACTGTGTGACCTTGGGCCAGGTCCTTCCTCTCTGGACCTCAGTGTTTTTGCAGGTCAGGTTTAATGATCTCTAAGGGCAGTTCCAATAATCAATGACTTTCAGTGTCCAAGAAGAAATTTTCCAGCCAATGGAGTCTGAGTTTGCTTTATAGGGCAACCTCGTTTTGGAGTATTTAGGGTATGTAGTCCAAATAGATTGTGTTGGGAGGGCCGCTGAGTTATGAATGTATTCATTAATGAAATGACTGCTTACAACGAGTCCTTGCCCTGACAGCCCGCCCTCCTCGGTAGCATCTCTCCCTCCCATCCATCAGTGAATTTAGCAATAATGCCCTGCAAAGCCAGGCCAAATGTGTTGCAAAGTGAAACCGCAATCCTTGCAAAAGATGCAGGATTTCATGACCTTGGGGAGTATGAGTTAGACAGAGAAGGGCCAGAACCCCGTGCAAAGCCACGGACAAATGAGGGCCTGGCTGGTGGCCCCTCAGCCGTGGCCAATGGTAGGACAGCCCTCTGAAAAGGCTGTTTAAATATCAAAGCATCACGGAGGTCCTTGAGTAAAAGCAGTGAGGTCCTTGGAGAGTGAGTAAAAATAATCTTTTACAATACTAGATGGCAGTTAGGTAGGAGCAAAGGACATCATAGCAAGAATGTTGGAAAAATTATGCACACTTTATTCCTCAACTAGTCGGACAATTAACAATGGTTTTCTAACCATAACTCGTGAAATGTAAACTTGATTTCATAATATTTGCTTCTTTTCGAGGTAATCAAATCTGCTTTGGGCTTTTTACTATGTAATTCTGTAATTGCTACTTAGAAAGAGGTTGCTTTAAGAAGTTTCCTAGGTCCTCCCTGTGAAGCCAGCTATGAAGTTAGGACACCATCCCTGTAGAGGCGTCATAGACAGAGCTGGAGGCCCACAGAGACGGTGTCTACTTCCTTTGGACAGAGAGGACAGTGGCCCAGAAAGGGGCAGGAACTGGGCTGGGGTCGCGCAGCACTTGGGCAGCCCAGGCTGGGGCTGAGTGTGTGTGTGTGTGGGGGGGTGTTGCAGGCAAAGCTCCCCCTGAGTGTGTCTTGTACTTGCAGGATATCACCTACCTTCGCATCTCAGTGGCCGATACCCCCGAGGTACCCATGTAAGTTCCCCGGGATGGACCAACAAAGGGAGACAGCTGCCTCCTGCAGTAGAGAGAAGGCGGAGGTGGTCTGAAGGAGGACAAGAAACCCTCAGGCCAGAAAGTTGTCCCAGGGCACCCAGACCCAGGTCTGATTCTGTCTCAGCCATGTCCTTGTGTTATTTGTGTCCCCAGCCAAGACTCTCAGCCTCTGAGCCTCAGTCTCAGCCCTGCAGTGACTCCTGGGATCAGGTGCACCAGCAGATGTGAAAGGGTAGAGCTCAGCCCGTTCCTGGCCTTGGAGTTAAGACAGCTGGGTCCTGGCCAGGCTTTGCCATTTACTGCTGTGTGACCTTGGACAGATTGCTTCCCTCCTCTGAGCCTCATCTGTAAAACAGGGGTGTGAGCAGAGTCAGGGAGGCTCTCAAAGATCAGATGACACAGGCTGAGGATCTAGGACTGGTGCGTAGCAGGGGCTCAGAAAACAGGACTTTCATCTGTGTCTCAGCATCAGTGTCCCCAGTTTGGGATGGGCCTAAACCTAACTCCCAGCCCAGTACTGGCAATCATTGTTGCTGGATGCTCTGAGTACAGACCCCAGAGGAGTGGGCCTCTCTGTCTCCTCCCACCCATTTCCTTGAAAGGGAAAAAAAAAAAAAAACCAGCCAGTAGTGGTGGCACACACCTGTAAACCCAGCACTCAGGAGACTGAGGCAGGAGGATCATGAGTGTCTTAGTTACTTTCTCATTGCTGAGACATAATACTTGACACCCACAATTTAAAGGAGAGGTTTATTTTGGCTCACAGTTTGTAAAGGTTTCAGTCCATAGTCTCGGTTGACTCCAAGGCAGGGTGGCATGGCAGAAGAGCACTGCAGAGGAGAACCAGCTCATGGCATGGTGGCAGGAGGCAGAGAGAGATCAAGAGGGAAGAGAGGGAGAGAGACCCTTCCAGACCACACCCCCAGTAACCCACCTCCTCCAACCAGGTTTTACCTCCCAACCTCACATTTCGCTATAAATTTATCAGTGGACTAATCCATGGATGAGCGTCACACCTCCATGATCTAATCACCTCCCAAAAGCCCCACTTATGAGCATATGGAGATTTGGGGGGATATCTAGATATAAACCATAACAAAGAGTTTGAGCCCCGTCTCAGCCACATAGATAGTTTGAGGACAGTCTGGACTACATAGTCAGACTCTGTCTAATCCCCCCCAAGGAGACCCATTGGAGAGCCGCCTTGCCTAGGTGGTGGCTTTGCCTCTCTTACCACCTGAAGTGCCACCACTGCTGCCTCACACCACCTGCACCTCACTCTGTAGCCCCTATTCATCACACACACTGGCTGGCCCAAGGGCCTGGGGCTTGCTTTCTTTTCTTTTCTTTTCTTTTTCAATATAGAGGATTGACCCAGGGCCAGGTGCGTGCTAGGCAAATGCTCTACCACTACACTACATCCCCAGCACGTTTTTAAAAATTTAATTTTGAGACAGGATCTCCCTAAACTGCCCAGGTTGGCCTCAAACTCAAAAGCCTGCCTCAGCCTCCTAGAGGATCTGGGATTACAGGTGCCACCCTACCCAGAACCCCAGGGCTCTTTGTCTCTTGCTAGCCTGTAAACAGGGGGAGGGGAAGGGCCACCTCCTAAAAGTACTGCTCCTCAGTGCTCTCTACTCTACTGCTTTCTTCTCTAGCAAAAAGCACTTCAGAGAATGCATCAACTTCATCCACTGCTGCCGCCTCAGTGGGGGAAACTGCCTTGTGCACTGGTGAGTGATGGCATGGGGTGCACAGTGAGGGCTGTCCTCTGTCCTGGGGGTAATGGTGGTGACAGCCCATCATTCATCCCGCATGGCCAACCAGAGGCTCATGCCAAGGTCCTGTTCCTCACCAGCTGGGTAGCCATGGCCCAGCAGCTATTTCTCTCCAAGATTCAGTTTCCTCATCTGTCGAATGGGAGAAGAATGTTGAACTGACAGGGTGGTGGAGAGAGGGAAGCCATGAGGCTCTCCACTCTTTTCCTCCAGGTCTCTGGGGCAAGGGTGCAGGGCAGTAGGGACTCCGCGCTTGGAGTTGGGACCTGAGTCTTCTCAGATTCCCTGGCCCAAGCTGATGTCGTTCATCCCTAACCTTCTAACCAGGTACCTATCACATGCCAGGCTCCTGCTGGCTCTGCTGAGCCCATGCTGGGACCAGCTTGCTCCAGTCCAGTCCCCCCACTCTCCTCCTTCCCCTACCCCAGCACACTAACCCCTCCCCATTCCTCAGATCTACCAGGCTTCCCCCAGTCTTTGTACACTCATTCCTGACTAACCCTCCCTATCTTTCAAAACTCATCTTGGTGTCACTTTCTTGGGAACCTCTTCCCTGGTCCTCCCCACCCCCGCTGGATTAATACCTCCTCCTTTGTGGACCTCCTAGTCCCCAGACTCATCTTCAAAGCGGTTATTCGTACCTGAAACTCTCTGGTTAGTGTCTGTCTTCCCCAACCAAACCATAAACTCCAGGACAGCAGAGATCACGTCTATTTCATTCCCCACTATCTCAGTGCCTGAAAAAGAAAACTTGTTGGTTGAATGAATGACCGCTGTTTCCCCCAGCGCTTTGGTGTGGGAGGCAGAATGCCAGGCAGAGGGAGCCGCACACAGGCCCTGGAGGCGGGAGGCAAGGGTGGGGCAGTGGAAATGGGGATGGGTGCCTGGGGGGAGGGGAGGCTGGACCGTACCTGAAGCCTGGGCCTGGGGATCCCAGCTTTGCAGGCATCTCCCGCAGTACCACCATTGTGACAGCCTATGTGATGACAGTGACGGGGCTAGGCTGGCGGGAAGTGCTTGAAGCCATCAAGGCCACACGGCCCATCGCCAACCCCAACCCAGGCTTTAGGCAGCAGCTTGAAGAGTTTGGCTGGGGGAGCTCCCGGAAGGTAGGGGCTGGAGCAGGCTGGAGGGGACAGGGCTGGGGGAGGGAGGGTGTGGGAGGTTGGGAGTGGGGAGTAGAGGGTGGCAAGACAACCCTCCTCCAACATGAGCTGCTGAATACCACTTGTAAGAATTCAGACCTGGCCCAAGATTTTCCTGTGTCCTCAAATTTGAGACCTTGAGCTAATCCAGCTCCTGGGTATAGTTTGCTGTAACAGCCAGTTGTTTTGTTCTTTTTTAACGTAGAATTTGGCTGCCTTTAGACCAGAGTGTGGGCCCTCATGTGTGACCAGGGGTCCCAGCCCTACCCTCCGCCAGCTCTCTCTGCCTGCCCACGTGGCACTTGAGGGTCCTGCCGCCTTGGGGAGCACAGGCCATGTCCTAGTCCAGCCCTGGGTCTTCTGGGGCCAAAGCAATCCCTTGTCATAGCTCCTGGACAGATGGCCCGGGAAATGTCAGGGATTGAGGCCACCTGAGAAAAAGGGTGAGAGAGGACAGGCAGGAGAGGAGGGAGAGCGCTGGAAGGCTCACAGCAGGTGACAGGCCGGTCCCAAGGAGGGGAGCCCAAGAAGGCCGGGCCTGGGAGCGCCTTGGGGGTGTCGGGGCCCAGGGAGAGGACAGGGGCCTCTTGGCGCCCAGGCAGCCCTTGACCCTCGGCCCCGCCCCGGCTTCCTCCTGCGCAGCTCCGCCGGCAGCTGGAAGAGCGCTTCGGGGAGAGCCCGTTCTGCGACGAGGAGGACGTGCGCGCACTGCTGCCGCTGTGCAAGCGCTGTCGCCAGGGCTCGGCGACCTCGGCCACCGCCTCGGCCACGCCGCATTCAAGCACCTCGGAGGGGACCCTGCAGCGCCTGGTGCCGCGCGCGCCGCGGGACCCTCACCGGCCGCTGCCGCTGCTGGCACGTGTGAAGCAGACTTTCTCCTGCCTCCCGCGGTGTCTGTCCCGCAAGGGCGGCAAGTGAGGACGCCCTTCCTCCTGGCGGACCCCTCTCTGGGCCTCCCTCGGCCAGGACGGGAGGGTCCGAGGGTGCAGGAGCCCTCCGGAGGCCTGTCCCCTCACCTGCCCCTTGCTTGTCGCGTCCGCAGTCAGTGTGCCGCCCTCTGTGCGTCTGTGTCCGGCCGGCCTGCTGCAGCCACCTGGTGCCTTAGTCCCTGGGCTGGGGAGGGCCCGACCTCCTCCCTGAAAGACAGCGGAGTGGGCGGGGCGGGGGTGGACGGGCCTGGAGGACATTAAAGAGACACAGGAGCTGCCTGTCGCAGTGCCTCATCATTCCCCAAAGGCCAGTGCGAAGGGGACAGGAGGGAGTCTGTGCCTCTGTCATTAGCTGCAGTCTGACCAGCTGAGTCCTGGGCCCAGGAGCTAATCTGCCCATGGCCAGCCCATCCTGACAAGGCCCCTGAGTCCCGGCTTCTCCATGAACCTCGTTCCCCAGCTCTGAGACCGCCCCTTTCTCAAGCATCCTTCCCCGTCCTAGTGCCCCCTTCGCACGTGGCCTTTTATTGCTAGTGTTCACTTTATCTTCAGGGGGAAAACCCAGGTGAGGTGCAGAGGGGGCAGGCAACCTGCTCAAGGACAAACAGCTAGAGCTGGGAGGCCGGGGGTAAGAACTAGCTCCTCCTGGCTTTGGCAGTCACTGGGGAGAAGCCAGCTAGAAGCAAGCTAGTGGCAATGACCCTTCCGACCTAGCATTTAAAGGCCAGCGCGGTCCAATAAAGCAGCAACTGACTCCAAGGATGAATAGAGGTCATCAGAGCTGGCTTCCCCTGAATCACAACTAAGCTGACGTCGAGAGAGGTCTGAAGTAGCTATAATCCAACAGTCACTTTTATGGGCTTCTACTTGGCACCAAGCACTTGGCCAGGGCTGTGCTGGAAGCACAGATCCCAGTGAAAAAACCCCTCCCTGGCACCTTAACCCCATGCTGGCGACAGGCTAGCTCTGCCTTCGTGTTGCTGACATGCCAGTGGAGACCATGCTAGTAAACCAAAGAAAGCACAGGTCGGATGGCGGGGGTGGACCATTTTGCTACCAGGAGAAGCGTTCCAGGCAGACAGAACAGGAAGTGCCAAATCCCTGAGGTAAGACAGAGAGTGAAAAGCAAAGTGGTTGTGCTCCCCAGAGTCCAGGGAGCCCGTGTCCTCCAGGTTAGTCAGTGGCACTGCCAGCCCCCCAGTTAAAACACCTGTCTGCCTTAGATGGTGTCTTCCCCTGTTTAGAAACCTCCATGGGCCATTATCTATAGACAAAGCCTTGATCTGGTGTCCTGGCCCTTCACAATGCTCCCTCTCCCTTCCAACACAACCTCCCACACTCCAGGTAAACAATACACCGCTCACTCACGGACACTCACTCTAGCTGCTGGCTAAACTTTATCTGCATCTCAGTTCATCCTCAAGTAAAGAAGGCTTGCTGTTTAACACCTGAGGAAACCAGGGCTGGTGCCCAAGGTCATCAGCTAGCAAGTGGTGAGGCTGCGATGTGAACTCAGGAGGTCTGCCTGCAGACTGAGCCCTTTATTACTGCCCTCCGCAACCTAGAAAAACAAAGAGAAGGTCAGACACACTGGGGGCTCCTGCTTGGATGTATGGTCTGCCTCAGACTCTCTACATCCGAAAATTCAGCCAACCTCAGGTAAAAAATATTCCAAAAGTAGTGCATCTGTGCTAAACATGGAGACTTTTTCTTGTCATTGTTCCCTAAACAATACAGTATAACAACTGTTTACATAGAATTTACATTGCATTATAAGTCATCTAGAGATGATTTAAAGCCTGCGGGAAGATATGCATGGGTTATATGCAACTACTGTGCCACTTTTTATAAAGGGCCTGAGCATCCACGGGTTTCTGTATGGAGGGTATCCTGGCCCCATCCCCTGTAGACCCAGAGGGACACCTCATATGAAATGCTTCGTGCAACCCTGGAGCACCACAGGCCCGAGTGTGAGCCCAGCCCGTGACTGCAGAAGTGTGGGGAGGGCTGCTGGAGTGTGAGGTGGGGAGGGGGGCACAAAGAAAGCCCTCCCCTCCCCTGCCGAGTGCCAGCTGGACCCCAGCCCCCTGCCCACTGCAGAAAAGAAGAGTTTTTCTCCCCCAGCCTCAGTTTCACTATCCACACAGCCAGCGGAGGAGCGGCCTGAACTACTTGACGTCTTCTGTATCATAAATCTCCACTGACAATTTAATAAAAGAAACAGACCCCAGAAAATCATCAATGTGAAAAAAATTTGTGTGTGTGTGGTACTAGGGATTGAATTCAGGACCTTCACACTGAGCTACAGCCTCAGGTTGTTTTTAATTTTTTTTTTTTTTTCCTGAGACAGGGTCTCGCCAAGTCATTAAATTGTCTAGGCTGGTTGCAAACTTGTGATCCTTCAGCCTCAGCCTCCCAGAGTGCTGGGATTACAGGTGTGCATTACCATGCCAGACTACAGATATGATAGAATTTACATAAAATTTCAGGGGATCACAGTCTCCCCAAGAGTCCATGAACTCCAGGTGTCAAGGGACAGTGTGGGACGACACCGTGTAGGCTTCTGGGCCCTGGGGGACAGAGACACGCAGCTTTGGATCCTGGCTCTCCCACCGAGCTCTGTGACTTTGTTACAGGGCTTTAACTCTGTAAATATACTCAGCAGTGAAGCTGTGCAACAACTAACGGATACACTGCGGTGAAGGCTTTAGCCAGCCCAGCAGTAAAAGGGAACTCCCAGTGCTTAAGGAAATAAGTGGGGCTTGAACCCAGAGAGGGCGCTCGTCAAAGCTCAGGTTCCTGGGCTTCCTGCCCACAAACTCTGATTCTGCAGGTCTAGCTAGAGGTCATGAATGTGCCTTAGAAACCAGTCACTGCCTCCCGGTTGTGACAGGGGTCAGTTTGATAAGCACTTTGGCCTTCCAATCTTTTGACAGTCCAGGTCCTAAAAAGAGTCTGGCTGCTCTGCCTGGTGTATTCCCAGTTACTCCGGAGGCTAAGAAGGAAAGATCGCTGTCAAACCCAGCCTGGGTAACTTAGGGCTCAATCAAAAAACATCAGCTCGAAAAAAGGGGTGCGGGAGGGGGAAGGTTTGGAGATTTAGCTCAGTGGTTAGCGTGCTTGCCGAGCAAGCGCAAGGCCCTGAGTTCGAACCCCCGCACTCAAAAAAGCGGGGCGGGGTGGGGGGAGCAATCCAAGAAGTCTCCAAATGAACTAAGCAGAGCAGGCGACAGGTGCAGGGGCGGGGCAAGTTTGCCTCCGGGTGCCCCGCCCCCCCAGGGTCCCCTCCACCCCGCGCGGTGAGCTCGGAGGTCCCGGCGTCCCGAGGCGCCTCCCGCCGGCCCTTCGGCGAGGTCCCGACGCCCTCCAGGCCTACTGCTGCGGGGAGGAGCGAAACAAAAGCCCTCCCCAGAGAGGAGAAGGAAGGGAAAGCGAAACCCTCCCGCGCAGACTTTCGCTTTCGTCGCCTGTGTGCGCGCTCCAGGTGGCAGGGCGATCCCCTGACCCGAGAGTGAGGGTCCAGCCGCTACGCCTCCCGGACCTGGCCCGAGGCGCACTGCGCCCCCGCGGCCCCTGCGGAAGGTGGCGGGAGGTCTCGGTCGGCAGGGCACCAATGGCGGGAACCGGAGGTCCCCTGCGTCTCCGCGACTGGCTGGTGGTGCAGATGGAGAGCGGACGCTATGCTGGGTTGCGCTGGGAAGACCCGGGCAAGACCCTCTTCCGCATCCCCTGGAAGCACGAGGCCAAGCAGGGCTACCAGGCGCAGCAGGATGCCGCGCTCTGCAGGGTAAGGGTCAGCGGACCTCCGCAGCCGCACCAACCTATGAGCTGTGTGACCTTGGGCCACTCGCCTGTCCTCTAGGGCTGAGGGAGGTGGTCTCCGTGCCTCGGAGACCCTGACACCCTCTTGAAACAGAACTGGCCACCATCACTTTGAAACCTCACCATCCCCACCTGGGTGGCCCTCTCCTCCACCCCGCAGAGAAATCGGAGGTACCCGTGGGAACTCCCTCAGCCTCCCACCCCAAACCACCCACCCAGGACCTTTCCTGAGCTCCCAGCCCCCCCAGGGACCTGTGTGCGGATGGCCTCCCTTTGCAGGTGATCATTAACTTTCTCCAAACTGGCTCCTTTCCACAAACATTTAAACTCTGAAATCTCTCCCTGAGCAATAAGCAACTGACTGCACATCAGGCCGTTGCCACCACCCCAAACACCAGAGTTAACTCCAGCTCTTCTTTCTCTGGCCTCCCCTCTCCTTTCACAGCTGGGAGCCCCGACAGTGTCCTCTCCATTAAGCCCTCCTCCTAGCTTTCCCCACACCCCAACCCCAGTCTGGCTTCCATCTCCCTCTCGCTAATGTAGCTGGGTGCCAAAACCAAGGACCACATCACTGTCTTCCACTTCCTTGGCCCCCTAGGTGGACCTGCACCTGTCCGGCACCTTTCTCCTTGAAACACTCTCACCTGCTTTCCAGAATCTCTTCTTCCCACCCCACCTCTGCCTCCATTTGCCTCCTACCTCACCGCCTCCATCTCCCCTCAGCCCCACTCTGCCCTGAGTGTGCCCCCAGCATGTCCTCAGCACCACACTGGCCCGGAGCCCTGGCTGCCTCATTAGGTCCCTTACCAAGGCCTGCAGGCCCTTCCAGCGGAGCTTCTCAGCCCAGTTCACTATCTCCCAGGACAACTGCAGGACCTCCCTGGCTTCCTGGTTCCCTCGCCCTCAGCAACCCCTTCCGCCCTCCAGAGGGGTCTTTCCAAGGGGATCTTGGCACTGGCCTCCTCGGGGTCCTTCCACAGTTCCCCGTTTCCCTGTGAAAAGACCTGCTTCCTCATCCTGGCCTCAAAGCCCTACAGAACGGCCCCTCCTGGGTCACACCGCTTTGCTCCCTCCCCTCCACAACTTCACTTCTTTTCCTTTCTAAATGCTTCCTGTCTCTCTCACCAGGAGAGCTTTGTACACACTGTTCCTTCTGCCTGCAGCTCCCCGCTCACCTTTGCCCTCAGCTGCAGCATCTCTTCCTCTGGAAAGCCTTCCCCGATGTACTCACTGATCCAATTCATTCATACCCCAGCTCAGTGCTTCTTCCAAGTTGCCCGACTCTGCTGCTTCCCCCATTGGAACAACTTTCCCTGTGGGTTTTAAGTCTGAGATGTGAGACGAGTCTGTCCCTTATACTACACCGTGAGCTGCATGAGGATGGCGACACTAACCCTCTACTGGGCATACAGCAGGTGGTTGCATGTCCTGTCCTTTAAGATGTATATGCTGCTGCTCAGAGGAGGGGGATTCTGGGGGCTCCCACCCCGTCCTCAATCTGCCGCTGACATACACATGTGATTCCTTGTCCCCAGTGACATGTGACTCTGGCTCCCCAAAGCCTGGGGATAAAGCTTGGCCTTCAAGGACATACACCATCTGGCTCCACTCTGTCTCTTCCTTAGCTCCCCATGCCCTTTCCCCCGCCACACACAGTTAGTCCTCGTTATCCGTGAGCACCATCTCCACCAATTCTCCTACTTGCTGAAGTATATCCCTAACCCCCCAAATCGATACATGGGTCGTTTTGTGGCTGTTTGCAGACACGCACAGATTGGCAAGAAATTTCAGTTGCCTGATGGGGATATTTGAAGCTGAAGGCAAACAATCCAACTCTCTGCTTTCTGATTTCAGTTCTCATCCTGGAAATGTGTCCTTTGCCACGTTTTTCCTTTTTCTGTGCTTTTTATGGTGGTTTCACTATTTAGATAACCTGCAAGCATAATGCTAAGGTGCTTCTAGATGCTTTGTTCAGGCACGGGGCCATGAGCTCAGTGTTAAGAAATCAATAGTAACTACTAAAGTGGGTCCTGGAGTTAGTCCGTTTTCTATTGCTGTGACAAATACCTGAGAAAATCAGCCTGAAGGAGGGAAGATTTATTTTGGCTCACAGTTTTAGTGGCCCGTGATCACTCAGCTCTGTGTTTTCTGGGCCTGTGATAAGCCAGAACAACCTGACAGAGAGTATGTGGAGATTGAAGCTGCTCACTTTATGGTGACCAGGATGGGGGAGGAGGATTATAACAAAGCCACCGCCCCCAAGCCCAGGACAGTCTGAACCCATCTTCCCTCACCTCCTAGAGGCCCCTGCACACTGCCACCTCGGTGACCAAATCTTGGACACGTGAGCTTTGGGGAGACAGTTCAGACCCCGCTACAATAGTCCTTAGAAACACACATTCAGCAAGGTTATGCAGCGATCAGATGATGAAAGTGGTGGGCCTGGGCCCGAGGAACCCAGCCCCATATTGCCCCAGAAGCAGGGGTTCTGCATTGGCTGACTGTGTCCGTGGGGCCTGGCGGCACAGAACTACCTGGAGGGATGAGTACACACCTCACAAGGGCCTGCTCCAGCACCACCAGGTTGTGCAGCAGGCTGTTCCCAGAATGCACCACGCCCTCCCACCCCTCCAGGCCTTTTCTCACCCTGTTCCTTCCCCTGCCAGGAGTGTCACTCCACCTTTCAAACTCCATTCACTCTTCAAGGGCCAGCCAAGTTCACTCAACAGACGTTTACTGAGCATCTCCCGCATACCAGGCAGCATTCTGTGTGCTTGGGACACAGTAGTAAACAAAACCAAAAGCCCTCTGCCCTGTGCCCATGTCACCTTTGGGTTAGACCATTCTTGATTCAATGAGTAAGTCCTGCAACAAGTAGGCACCTACTGTGTGCCAGGCATTGTGCTGAGCATTTTTTTGTTTTTGAGCATTTTTTTGTATAACAGTTTGCCCTGCACTCACCACAACCGCACGAGGTTAGGTATTATTGACACCTACAGACAACTTGTATACACAACAATATCAAGCCTGAGAAGGTCTCACCCCTGGCCACAACAGAGGAACTGTGGCTTTTCTGTTTTCCACTAGACCAGAGTCTCTGAGAACAATGATTGAGTGTGGTCCATTAGTTAAACCTCCTTCGGCACTGAACATGATAAATGTAAGCAACACACCTCCTAGTGGCCCCTTTAGACCGCGTGACTCCACCCGCACCAGCCTTGCTTCAATTTACCAATCTCCTTCCCACCTCAGGCCCTTTGCACCTGCAGTTCCTTGCCCCCAAAACACCCTTTCCCCCACTTTCTGTCAGACTCCATCCCTCTTGTTATTCAGGCTTCAGCCCAGTGTCACACCTCAAAGAGGCCTTCTCTGATCACCTCTCTAAAGTAGCCCCTCATTTTTCTTATTAAGTCTGTCTACACAATCACTCTAAGGTGTCTCATGAATATCTCTGAATACAAACATATATATTCTTGCAAAGGAAGGGGCAGATGGCTGCTGGGTGTGTGTTTTTGCGAGTGTCGCAGATCTCATTCCGTGTCTTACCTTTATTTTTCAACTCACAATCAGGCTTTGAAGATCTGTCCTTGTTCTCTTTAATCTGTTGCCTCTAGATGCTGCACAGACCCCAGAGCAGGCGTGCACACACACACACACACACACACACACACACACACACACACACACACACACACACTTACCACTTTCCCAGGATGGACCCAAGTTGGCTTCCAACTCCCACACCACAAATAATGCGCCAAGGGAATTCCTTCACCTGGACCCGCTGTGAGCGCCCTGTGAGAATTCTTCTGGAGCTGGCATATGGGGCCACGGGATATGTTTATACTCCCTAATTTGACTAGGCTTGCCACACTACCATCCATCGTGGTGTGCTCATTCCACGCCCACCTGCAGGGTCCCCATCACACTAACTCCTTCCGTTATCTGGCTTGCTGCATTTAGCCAGCTGATAAGTGATATCTGGTATTTTTATCTCCATTTCTTTGACACTAATAGATTAAGCACCTGCTCAGATGCTCAGGGCTTCCAGCTTCCTCTTCCCTAATCATCCCTTCCTCTCCGTTGGTAAGAACTTTTTCTTTAGAGGGTGCTATTTCTTGCTGATTTGCAGAAATTCCATGTTTGTTCTAGATCTTGTTGATTTCAGCCGTCACAATCTTTTGGCTGTTGGTGCACACTAATTAAGTTTTAAGAGGTGTTCTCTTCCCTCCTAGATCTTCTACTACATCACTGTCTATTAATATGATTTTATCTCTTACCTATGTTTTTCAAATCATCTGGAGGCTGCTCTGCATGTGGCAATGGATAGGAATATAGTTTTATGATTCTTCGGATAGCAAACCACTGCTATTATTTTATATCCCATCGCCTCATTTACTTGTTATTTACCACAACCCATAATTTGGAAGGCAGTTGCAGCTGCCTTTTCCTGGCAGACTTGAGCTCCTTGAGAGCAGGGACCGCAGCTGCCTTGTGCCAGCCCAATCCCCCCCAGAGGCAAGGCAGGCCCTCATCCCTCCACATGGCACTAGCCCCATCCCCAGCCGTTCCTCCCCAAATCCCCCTGCTCACCCCCAGGCCTGGGCTGTGTACAAGGGCAGGCACCTGACAGGGAGGATCCCTCCACCTGGAAGACACGGCTCTGCTGTGCCCTCAACAAGATTGTGGACTTCTGTGAGGTGAGCGAACTCAGCCACCTGCACATCTCTGATCCCTACAAGGTCTACCGGATTGTGTCTGCTGATGCCTCCAGCCCAGGTACCACCCTATCCCCAGCAACCGTGACTGAGGGGGCGCTCTCTGGGCAATGGGGGTGCTTACCGAGCTTGAACACATGGACCAGTAAGTCCAGAAGGCCCCTTAAGGCACTCAGTGTGTCTCCCCATCTGAAAAGCAGGAAGCTGCGGTCCAGACACAGTTTGGGCCTTGCCTGAGTGCATGCAGGCGCTCTTGTCTGGGGTCAGCTGAGTTGAGGGTTCATCTTGGGGCCCAGGGAACAACAGGCTGTTCTTGCTCTATCCAGCTGCCAGGATCTGTGCTCCCCCAGAAGAGGAGGGCGCTCCCCTGAGCCAACAGGAGCCCGCTGGGGAGGTGACTGAGCCCAGCTGCAGGACCGGCCAGGTCAGCGTGTCCTTCTAGCCCTGCAGCCTTACCAGATCCATTGCCTCTCAGCCAGCCCCCACCCGCTGGCCGCCCTCTGCCGTGATCTCCAGCTCTGCCATTTACTTCATCCCTCCATGAGCCCCAGCCCCATCGCGGTCCTCTCCTCCTATCAGCTCAGCTCACCTCTCCCACCGTGTTTTGCCCCATCACCCTGTCCCCTCTCCCTCCATCAGCTCTGGCTCCTTCTCTGGCCCCATCACCTCCATCTCTCCAGTTTCATCACTCTGTGCTTCAACCCTGTTTTCTGCACATCTGCCCCCCCATCACCCAGAAATATGTCCCCTCCAACCCAGTCACCTCTAGCTGCCACTTTCCCCTCTCCCATCCTTTCTATCTCCATCACTCTGTCTGCATTCAGCTGTGGGTCACTGCTGTCTCCAGCCCCCTTGCCCCTGTCACCTCTGGCTCACCCCATGTCCCTGTCACCCCCATCAGTATCTGTTCCATGGCTCTGTCCCCCTATCTCTATCACCTCCAGTTTCTCCACCCCCCCCAGCACTTCTCCCCCACAGTGACCCACCTGTGACTCTGTCATTTCCAACACACGTATCGCTCTCTCCTCACCTCCAGAGCAGGAAGGGTCTTGAGTTCTGAAACCTCACTGTCCCCATCAGCCCCCTCTGGCCTTCAGTCTGTCCAGACCTCCTTCTACCCAGGCAGAGACAGTCTGCAACCCCTGTAGCCCAGGGTCCCCTCTTACCTTCATGGGTGGCCTTCTTTCCCAATGCTCAGGACAGCTCCAAGTTGACCACAGATCGCAAAGAGCAGCCCCCCCAGGCTGGCCCAACAGGGCTCCGCACCCCCAGCAGCCCTCCTCCTGGCGCCTTTGGCTGACCACAGTAAGGATGGGGTCCTCTCACTGCCCCTGCCTCCTCCTGGGCCTCCTCCCACACCTAGGGTCAAGGGGGCCAGCATGGGGTGGCCTGACCACATGCCCTCTTTTGCAAGGGTACCAGGCACTGAACCCTGGTTGCCCCTGGAGACTGACCCCTGCTGAGGACTTCGGCCACCCTGGTGAGGAATCTGAAGGGCCTCCCTTCTGACCAGGTACAGAACTGGCAAGGGCCCAGGGCTGAAGCCCACCAGCTCTGTCTGCCACCCAAAGCACACAGCCCAGACGCCCCCAACCAGCCACAACACCTAACATTCGAGGGCTTAGTTCATGGAAGGCATCCTTAGCTCTAAGATAGATGCTGCCATTACCCCCATTTTACACATGCTGAAACCCAGACACAGAGTTAAAACCTTGCCCAAGGTCACACAGCTAATTTCAGATCACGGTGACCAAACTGCACGGGGAGAACAGAGCCCAAGGGCCCAACGGAACTATGCTGCTGGCTCCTCCTGTGGGAGGGATGCTGCTGTGGTGTTACTGTCCTTGCTGGTGTTATATTTCTGACAGTACTGACATCTTTGCTGACTAGAAGCTCCCAGAACCCCGCAGATCAGGGCTGGAAGGGCTTGGAGGTCACGTCCAGATGATCCCAGAGCCGGTGCTTTTAGTCAGGGAGCTCGACTACTAGTTGGTTTATACTGGAATGCACTGCTAGCATAATTAGTATCGCAGATCGGGAGGGGGCCGGAAGACCCCGCGTGCTCTGCCTCGTTGTGGAGGGAGGCAGAGAAGGCCAGATCGGCGGCACCGCCAGTGCCAACCGGCGCCCTTCTCTCCTCGCACCCGCAGACTGCCGGCTGCATGCACGGCTCTTCTGCGGCGCGACGCTGGTGCGCGAGGCCCCGGCGCGGGCAGCCCGAGAGCTGCTGTCTGTCTGAGCCCGCAGGCTGCCGCTACGGCCGCCGAGCGCCTGCTGGGGCCCCCACGCAGTGTGGCGCACGTGGGCTTCCCGCAGCAGCCGCCGCCAGGTGCGCACCTGCTGCAGCACCTGCTGCGTCACCTGGAGCGCGGCATGCTGCTGTGGGTGGCGCCCAAGGGCGTTTTCGCCAAGCGCCTGTGGCAAGGCCCCGTGTACTGGCGCGGTCCGCTGGCCCTGCACCGCACGCTGCCCAACAAGCTGGAGCGCCAGCGCACCTGCCAGCTGCTGGACACGCGCTGCTTCCTCCAGGGTAAGTGCACCGCAGTGCGGCTGTGGGCCATGGTGGCTGGGCACGGCCGTGGGTGCCAGGTGGGCAAAAGAACGTGGACAGAGGGACATAGACACACAAGATGTGGGCGCCAGGGTGTGGGCTTAAAGGTGCTGGGCTTGTGGTGGGCATCGAAGTGAAGGCTATAGCACAGAAGCCCCCCAGAGATGGGAAAAAAAATAACAGGAAGGCTTGGGGTCCTGGGCGTGGACCATAAGCACAGAACCTGGGCACATCTGTTGGCATAAGGGCATAGGGTGGGCATCAGGGACACTGAGGACGAGATAAGCATAGGTGCCTGGCAGTGGACCTGGGGTAGGCATAAAGGCATGAAAATGGGTATGGGGCGCCACACAAAGGATGGGAGCCCTGGAAGTGGGTGCCAGTGTGGGATATTGTGGCACAGCCGTAGAGACATGGAAATGGGCATAGGGCATAGTGGGTTTGGGGACCTAAACTCCAAGTGGGACTGGGTGGGCTGCCTAATTCTTGGCCCAGCACCCACAGTCTCGCACCTGTAGAACTTCATGCCCACCTGCAGAACAGTGGCCTGGAGCCAGAGTACCAGATCTGTCTGTGCTTTGGCGAGAGAAGTACCTAGGTCCCCCAGACCGGCCTAAGGGGCAACTCGTCATAGCCTACGTGAGTCACGGCCTCCACTGTGGGAAGACCCATATCTCCCAGTAGGCCCCTCATGGACCCTCTGCTGTCCCAGCTCCCCCCCATCCCAGCCCTGTATGACCCTCTAGTTTGCATGGCCATGCCTGAAAAGTAGGTGTGGGAACAGGGCTGTCACTAGCACTGTGACTTCCCACCAGGAAGTCACTCACTGCCCCTCTCCCAGGTGGAGCTGGTGTTCCCCCGAGAGCTCCTCCTGCATTTGAAGCACCCATGGGGTCCGAGCCCGGCTTCCCAGATGGCATCAGCCACTCTCTGGTGCAACAGAGTCGGTCCTAAGTGTGCTGTTTCCTCTTCTCACACCCCCTGAAGGCGGCGCCCAGGGGGGCAGCCCTATGCCCCCGACCCTGCCCACACTGAGTCAGTGCACTGGAGGCCTCCCTCCACCTGTGCCGGGTCACAAGACAAAGTTGGTGGCAGCCTTCACTTCACCCTCAGGTGTGGAGTCCCCAGAGATGACACAGCTCAGGATGCAGGGCAGCTGGGCCTGGGGCAGTAGCATGAAATGGACGATGACCTTGAGGTCCCAGAAACGTGGCAGTTGGAGAAGAAAAGGGACTAAAGTGCTCGTGGAGAGGCCCAGATGCCAATGGCAGTTTACTGAAAGCCGTCCCTAACCTGTCGTGGGGTCCACAGAGCGTTCATTCAAGGCTGGACTTCCCAGAAACAGACCTTCAGACAGTAGAGAGTGGGCAGCCAGCAGCCACGTGGCCAGGCCTCTGAGGGGCTGCAGCCACAGAGCCTTCCTCCCACCTGCCACGAGTCTGTCTTTTTTATTTGGGGGCAGTGAGGGTCACAAAACAGAGGACTTGGCCTGGACCCTGGCCTTTGGATACGAACCACTGAACCACCTGTAGGGTGCTGTCTTCAGCGAAACTGAGGCAGACTCCCAAACACAAACCGAAGGCATAGGCCAAAATGGGAGTCCAATTCCCCCTGCCTTGTGAGTACAGTAACCTTTTTTCCTTTTCTGATTTCTGACTTTATAGGAATCCTCTTACTGTTGCCGGTATAATAAATCTTCACAGCAATCCATTATTAAACCACTTTTTATATGCGTGCTGGGGATCAGCCCAAGGGCCTTGAACATGCTAAGTGTGCACTCCACCACTAGCTCCACGGCCAGCCAGTAAGCCACTTTTGTGGGGGAAACCTGAGTCCATAAAGGACAGAAGTAAATCAGTCACTATTTTTCCAGTCATTGAACAGACTGAACATCTGCCTTGTTCCTGTGTCCAGTGCTGGGGATGCAGCAAAACAGTGTGGTCCTTACTCTCTTGGGGTTCACAACCTGTTTTCTAGTTGAAGTCCTGTGACTGTCTCTTGTTCCTGATGCTCACAGAAGGGATGGTGCTAAGTCATTACAGAATCCTGGACTCAAATCCCAATTTTCTCATTCACTAGCTGTGTGACCCCAAGCAGGTCACTTAACTTCTCTGAGCTTTCGACTCCTCGTCTTTTCAAGAGAAGCGGGGAAGACCTCTGGAGTAAGAATTCTCGGCTGGCCTGACAGAGTAGTGACCACTGACCTGGGAGTAGGCAAGCAGGGAGGACACTACTCGTCCTTCAGAAGGGCTGACTGCCCGGCTTGAGGCTACGACCAGGGAGACTGAGACAGTCCACAGACAAACAACTGTGGCTGCTGTGTAAGGGAGCCTGTTGCCTCCTCACTGTGGCCTGGCAGCTGAAGAGCAGCCAGCACCATTTTAGAGACGGGGGAGACAGACGGGGGAGACAGGCTTGGCCAGGGTCTCGAGCTGCCCTGGATCACTGCCCTCCCCATGCCAGTCACCAGAGGGCGCTGGGACTCAGCCGAGCACCCGTCCTCCCCATCCCAGGTGCCTGCAGCCTGTCCACTCGGTGTTGAGTGAGGATGGGGACTAGTATGTCCCAGGCGAGGGCTCTGTGCTCCAGGGAGGGGGCGGGTAGAGGAGCAGAAAGAAAGAGGATGGAGGGGGACTGGAGGGACCCCTGGGGCTTTCTTCACTCTGCGGGACTCTGCTCAGATTCTGCCCACCTCTGGCCTCACACCAGGACCCCGCCCCCACCTGTGTCTTCTCTCTGTCTCCCAGTGATTCCCTCTCTCCCCTATGCTGCCTGTCTCTGTGCCTATGTCTCTCTGGCTATTTCTGTCCATTTTGTTTGTCTCTGTCTTATCTTCTTCTTCCTCTTTAAGGCTCTGCCTCTGTCTTGTTTCTGTCTCTTCTTCTTTACATTCCTGCCTCTTTTCGTGTTCCTGTCTCACTCCGTTTCACAGCCTGTCCCTCCCCAGCCCCTGCAGCCCAGCCCCTGTGGGCTGAGGGTCTCAGTCCCTTCCCTCCTGCCTCCTCACCCAGCAGCTCCTCTTGGCTTCTCAGCTTTGGCCTCTGCTGCCCGCCCTTCTTGGGCCTCGTAGGAGGCGGTGAGGGCTGGAGGGAGGGCAGCCTGGCGGGCCCACCCCTTTTTGCCTTTCCAGGCTGGGAGGTTGGGCCAGTAGGCCTTTTAACCAGCCTGGGCGGGCTGTGCCGGACACCAGCCCTGGACGCCTGTGCCTGGCCCCTGTGGTCCCAGCAGCCTGGGCAGCATGCAGCAGCCACCGCCACCACCAGGGCCACTGGTCCCTGCAACAGAGCCCACCAAGCCCCCATACAGCTACATAGCCCTGATCGCCATGGCCATCCAGAGCTCGCCAGGGCAGAAGGCCACCCTCAGCGGCATCTACCGCTACATCATGGGCCGCTTTGCTTTCTACCGCCACAACCGGCCTGGCTGGCAGAACAGCATTCGCCACAACCTGTCTCTCAATGAATGCTTCGTCAAGGTGCCCCGTGACGATCGCAAGCCAGGCAAGGGCAGCTACTGGACCCTGGACCCCGACTGCCACGACATGTTCCAGCATGGCAGCTTCCTCCGCCGCCGCCGCCGCTTCACCCGGCGGGCAGGTGCTGAGGCCACCAAGGGCTCTGCCAGGGCACCCCGTGGACCCCTCAGAGCTGCCAACCAGGACCCAGGAGTCCCCGATGCTACGACTGGCAGGCAGTGCCCATTTCCGCCAGAGCTGCTCAACCCCAAGGGCCTAAGCTTTGGGGGTCTGGTGGGGGCCATGCCAGCCAGCATGTGCCCAGCAACTGCTGACAACAGGCCCCGGCCAGCCGTGGAGCCCAAAGAGATGCCTGTGCCCAAGTCTGCAGGCCCCGGTGAGCTCTCCATGGCCACCTCATCATCCCCATGCCCGGCATTTGGCTTTCCTGCTGGCTTTTCTGAAGCAGAAGGTTTTAGCAAGGTCCCTACATCCACAGCCACCCCGGAGGCAGGCATCGGCAGCAGCTACCAGTGCCGGCTGCAGGCACTGAATTTCTGCATGGGAGCCGACCCAGGCCTGGAGCACCTTTTGGCCTCGGCAGCCCCCTCCCCTGCACCACCCACCCCTCCGGCCTCCCTCCGAGCCTCGCTGCCCCTGCCGGCTGACGCCAAGGAACCATGGGTTGCGGGGAGCTTCCCCGTCCAGGGAGGCTCTGGCTACCCGCTGGGGCTGCCCCCCTGCCTATACCGGACACCAGGAGTGTTCTTCTTTGAGTGATGCGGCCTCACCTCTGCAGGGCCCCTGTCAAGGATGCGCTCCGGGCTGAGCCTGGCTCTAGGACCTGGAGGGCTCTGGCCCTGGCAGGCCAAGTTCGGCCAGGATGGGAAGCCAGGACTGCAGCAGCCCACACTCAGCCAGGACATCGGGGCTGCTGGACTTGGGGGTGAGGGGACGTGGGGTCGCTTACACTTGACTCTGTGGCTTTAGGGCCAATAAAAGCCATTGCGATGACAAGGATCAGCTTGCTGATGTGGGGGGCTGAGGGCCAAGACGCCAGGTTCCCTGTGGGGTGACTGTGGTTGTGGGGTTGTGCGACAGGGACAGGGGACCCCCAGATGCAACTGTCTCACATCAGCTTTCTCTTGCCGGGGACTTTCTCAGGGAGTTTCCCAGGAAAGCAGAGGAGGGAGAAGCAGGGCATGGGGCAGACAGAGGAGGGGTGTGACCAAGAGACAGGGGTGAGGCTGGGTTGGCCTGAGGGACTGTGGTTGTCCAGCCCCAACTGTGACTGGACATCATGACCACTGGCGCATCTCTTCTCTTCCAGGCTGGTAACCGCCGTCTCACCGGCTGATGGGAATGCCAGCCCTCTTTATAGTGCTAGCGACTGAGGCTCAGTTTTTGGGGCTCACCAGCTCCAACTCTGGCTGGCAAAAGGGGTGGCCAAGAGGAATGGCACCCAGGCTTTGACCTGTGTTTTGAGGGAGGTGCAGGGTGGAGAACGGGTAGGGTGGGACTGGTGGCGTCCCCCGAGGAAACGCTCTTTTGAAATCCTGGAATACCAGGGCTAGAAGGCCTCCCCTACCCCCACGTACAGACAGGGAACCCAGGGCTCAAAGACGGTCCCACCCGCATCTGGATTTCCCACACTGATAGGGACCTCACCTGGGTTCCCCACTGCCAGAGGTCTCCTGGTGACTTGATAAAAGCTTGGCGCAGGGACAGGACTGTCCAAGTACCAGTTAGAAGTGGCTGTGTCCTAGGCTTGAAACTTCTCTAGCTATAGCCCCTCGAGTGGAGACAGGAGATGTAGGGGATTTGTGGCACCCATCAGAGGAACAGACGTAGGAAGCTGAAACCTCACTGTCCCCAAAGCCACCAGTACTGGAGGAGCAGAGGCAGCTGACTCCCTCCCGGAGCCCCTCTGGGTCATGGGTATGAGAGAAGAATGGGTGCTGGGGATGCTGGGGAACCTCCAGTTTTGTCATTGGTATAATGTCCAGTGAGGGTCTCACTGTCCCATGAGGTGACACCCAGAGGCCTGCAGACCCTTGCACCGGGCAGGCGGGCCAGCGCTCCCAGAGGCCTCCCTCGGGCAGCCGGCCATGCTGACTTCAGCCTCTGTGGCTCCCTCCTCCCCCAGCAGGTCCCCGGGGGCCCAGGAGGAAGCCAGCCCGGCTGGACAGCCCAAACTGTCTGGTTCCCACAGACTTCAGAGCTGAGGTGGAGGGGGGACCTGCTGGGCGGGGGCTTGCTGTGGCCGGAAGGGGCTGGGAAAAGCCCGGCCAGCTGTGGACGACCCCCTCATGTCTGCCACACCCCGGCCCCGAGCTGTCAAACAGTGAGGGTGAGGGTCTGCCCCAGCTGCCACAGGCAGCTTCATGGCTCTGTGGAAGGGCAGCAAGGGCTATGCTCAGGCAGTGTGGGTGTGCGCTGCGCATGTGCCCTGTGGGTCAGTGTAGGGGGAAAGGGTGCAAGTGCAGTAGAGCGCAGAAAGACAGGCAGTCAGAGAACAGACAAGCAGAGGGTGGGGGCTTTTCCTCAGCTGGGTCAGGGAAGGTGGCCTCCCCAGGCCTGGTGCATTCCCATGGTGCCCGGGTGACCCCAGTGCCTTTGCTTGCGTCCTGAGCTTGGGGCGGGGTGGTGCAGGCCTGGAGGAGCATCCTGCCTGCCCTCAGGAGGCTCAACCCCTGATCTGGGCTGAAGCCCTGTGCCCCCTGTGCTGGGTAAGCTGAGACAGGGTCAGTCAAACCAGGTGCCTGCATGAGCCCCCTCTTGCTCTTGCACACCTCTCTCTGCCCCCCACCCCGCCAAGACATCTCATCTGTCAAGATGTGAGGACGGGCCTCTCAGCCCACATTCCCGAGCAGGACCCTGGGCCCAGCGCCCGCCTTGGCCTTGCAGCGTGAGCCTGGACCAGCGCCATCCCTGTGGGCCTGGGTTTCATTCCCCTCGCTGGGCAGGGTGGGGGGCAGCCTGACTCTGAGTCCCAGGAGAGGGCCTGACCTAAAGGGTAACCTGGAGGAGACCCCATCTGGGAAGGTGCTGGGCCAGGAGGCCTAGACACCGTGATCTCATGGTGCCCTCTGTGCACTGCCAGCCGGGACCCACCCACTGGGCCTCCTGCCTTCACATTCTTTCCACGACCGACAGCTCTGGCTCCTGCCCAACCAACCCCACCTGGGCAGGCGCCGTGGGGGCAGCAAGTGCTCCTAATCTGGGTGGGCCCGGAGAGTGTGTCTTGGCGCAGATGGACAGACAAGCCAGAGGAGGTAGGTGACACACCCAGGGTCACTCAGCAAGGCAGGAGCAGAGCTGCCTTCTCACCTCTGCTGCCTTTGCAGCGTCGCTCTCAGGGGAAAGGGACCATCACATCTGACTGCCTGGAGGGCCCTCCTCACTGGAGGCCCGCCAGTCTCCAGGCGGGGACCTGAGGCACCGCTGCTTCTTGGTGGCAGCAGGTTAGAGCGAGACAAAGGCACTGAGGGGCCAGGAGGCAGCTCAGTGCTGCAGCGATTGCCTGGCATGCGAAAGGCTCTGGGGTTCCACCCGCAACGCCTTAAAAAAAAATAAAAGGGACACTGAGTCTCCTTGAGGAATGAGGCTAAATCAAATCCTAAAATGGTAGAATCTGTGGCATTTAAGACTATTCCAGAGTTCTGAATCACAGCAGCTCAGATTCCTGACTTTCAGAGTTGACAGGGCATCTCCTGCCTGATTTCCAAATGCCCTTCCACAAGCTTCCAGGAAGGGAGGCCAGGTCCCTGAGGTGTGGCAGCTCTGAAGGGCCACCGGCGAGCTCTCCACCCTGGCCTTTGGCCCCGCTCACCCAGCTCGGGAGGACTCCCTGCCCGCAGGAGGACACTGCAACCCCAGGCCAGCCTTCCTCAGACTCCTGTACCATCTTATCTCCGGTGGCTGCCACTCCCAGCCTGCGCGCTGCCTCCTTCCCTGGTGGATGCCTTTCCACAGCCCTGAGCTACACACTCACCCCACCGCCTCCACCCTCCATCCGGTGCAGTGCAGGAGAGACCTGCTCCCCTAGAGGGAGGGGCACTCAGCACGCTGGCGGCTGGCAGGTCGACCTCCCAGGAGTGCATGATCCAGGAATCCAGGCCGCAGCCCAAACGTCCCTTCCCCTTCTCCGTATGACTCCCACCCTCCCTCCACTCACCTGCCTGGGTCACATGCCGGCTCCCTTACTTCCTCACTGTGTGACCCTGGGGAGCTGCTTCCTTTCTCTGCGTTCCCCTCATCTGTAATCATGAACATTCACGGTCCTGCTCCCATAGAGTTGGGAGGATTACATGAGTTAATATTTGCAGAGTGCTTGGAACAGGAGTCTGGCACATGAAAATTACAATGTAAGTGTTTAAGTGGAATAAATAGGTATTTGGGTCCTGGGCACGTCCACCTTAACCCAACTTATCCCCCACCAGGGCGGCATCCAGCTGCTACAGAGGCAGGGGATGGAAGGGCTGGTATACAGACAAGGCATGGGACTCAGTCTCTGGCCTCTCTGCTTCCTTACTGTGTGACTTTGAGCAAGTGGATTCACCTCTCTGAGCCTCTGTTTCTCCAGCTGTAAAATGGGGATAATGATTCTACCAGGACTGGTAGGCTTGAATTACCATCCTGCACACTGTGTGTGCAATTTGGTCAACAGGAATGAAACCGGAATAAAAACAGGCCCACTGGAGAGACACAAGCCCTCTGCCCAGTCCTCTCTGCCCCTTCTGCCACACATGGCAAAAACTACATCCTGAAGGTCCAGAGGTGCCTACTTCCCTCCCCTCTGGGAAGAGGGTGACTCAGGGAGGCAGCTGAAGGAGCAGGAGGAAGTGGTTCCATGGCTGAAAACAGGCCAGGGGCCCATATGGTCACACAGTCAGCTGGAAAGGCCGGGCTGCCTCCTGCTGTCCCCTGGTCCTAGAGGAAAGACTGGGCCTCCTGCTGCCTGAAGACAGCAGCTCCTGGGACCTCTCTTTCCACACCAGGGCCTCTGCCCTGACTATTCCCTGCCTGGAAGGCTTCCTCCCGAAGGCCAGGCACCCCCTACTGCAGAAGCCCCTGCACCTCTGGTCTGGTTAGATGCCCCCATGATACCCTCTGTCTGCATCCTTCCTGCTGCGGTTCGGAATGACATCGGTGTACACAGTCAGGGGTCCAGGACACGGCCAACCTCACTAGCCTGGTGACCAGCCCACAGTAGGATGCAGCCATCCACTCACCATGGGCTAAATCTCCAAGAACCCCGGGGCTGCCTATCTCACTCAGCACTGACCCAGGTCCTGCAGGAAAGGGCCTGTCCTTTACTCCACGCAGCCCCTGCACTGGCCCTCCCTTCTGCCACTAGTCCCCAGGGGTCTTCCGCTTCAGGTCCTGGGGCCAGTGTTCAAACATCCCGGGAGCCCACCCCCACCCCCATTTCTTCTCCCCTAACCAACACGTTCTCAAATCATCATCGCTCTTCCACCAGAAGGAAATACCACGATGTCAAGGATTTTGTCTGTTCGCTGCTTGTCCCCAGCACCTAAGACAGTGTCTGGGACAGGGACTCAAGACACTGCTGTGAAATAAACAGGCTTCGCAGCCTGCAGCCAGGCCCACCTCCTCATCTCATGGAGTTTTCGCATTGACCTCAGGGAGAAGATACTATCTTTATCCCATTTGCAGATGGGAAACTGAGGCTGAGGGAGGACAAGTAAGTAGTTTTGAACTCTGTTCTGCTCTACCTGGGGCCCAGTCTCTGTTACCAGCCATCTGACTAGAGGCATTTGCCCTCCGGACTTCCCCCTCCAGTGACCGCTTCTCGCAGCCTCTCAGACAGACGTGGCCCACCCTCCCCTGGTCTCCCTGCTTGCCGCTGACCTGCCTGGCTGCAGGGATCCTTCTACCGCATGGGCACAGCCATGTTCCTCTGCTCAACACCCTCCCGTGGCTCCAGTCACACTGAGTCAGCCTGCCACCCAAGCTCCCGGCCACGTCTCCCTATGTTCTTCCTGCTCCATCTTCGGCAGAAGCCCCACTGGCACGCGCTCTGTTACGCCTACAACACCCTCCCCTCCACCAGGAAAAGGCCTGCTAATTGTTTGCTGCGCTCACCTTGGGCGTCACACCCACTGGGGAGGAGAAGAGAGACACAGGTCCATGTCTCCTTCCTGTCCTCCAGGGTCCTGCATCTCTTCTCAGCTTCCCCCATGGCCACCCTCCCACGGGGTCCCTGAGGGCAAAGGCCACTCTTTCCTCTCTGGGCTGTCGCTTGGGGCCAGGCCCAGAGCAGGGACTTGATGTGTAGGGAGCAACTCTGCCCGCCTTGCCTCCTGACTTCATTCTTCACTGGCTGGAACCCCATGGCTGTGTCCTGTGCCTCAGTTTCCTGTGAAATGCTGCTGATGAAGACACCCACATGTAGGGCAGAGATGGAACGGATCAGGATCCAGGAGAGCCCAGGTGCGGTGCTGGTGCCTGGGGCTCCTCCCTGCTAGAGTGAGGGCAGGAAGGAGGGTGGGCAGAGCAGGTGCACTGGGCAGCTGCCCAGCTCGGCGTTTGGGCCCAGTGGACACATCCCCCGGGACAGCCCTGACTGCTTCCCACCCTCAGGGCGGCCCCATCACTGACAGAATCTTTTCCCACCACTGCCTTTTGGGTCCAAGGTGGCTGGTGGAATTCGAGGCCACGAGACCCAGACAGGAAAAGGCAACGTCACCGGCCCTGGTGTAATCCAAACCAGATGTGGCCCCAGTGGCTTCCAGACCCATGGGGGTGGTCACTCTGGGCCTGGCCAGGGCCCAGCAGCAGGAAACAGTCTTGGAAGGGAGCTCTCTGGGCTGGGCCCAGCTGGGAGGAGCAGTCCCTCCATGGGTGTTAACTCTTCTCAGCCCACAGGGCAGGGGGTAGCTCATGGCCCAGGCAAGGGAGGTACAGCCGCCTTGCAGGGAAGATCCGCGTGGGCTTTGGGATGGACACTGCGAGGGGACCATGCCCTTTACTGTGCTGGGCAGACAAATGCAGGGGGCAGGGAAGTGCATAGCCTTGGCCCTGAACCTTGCTCCGTCCTAGACCAGCCGTGGCTCCCTCCCTCCACCAGGGCAGCCTCAGGGCGAACAATCTGTCTCCCTGCAGCTGCCCAGGATGGGTGTTCTGAGAGCAATGGGGCCCGGCGCAGGCCTCCAGAGAGGCAGCCCTGCTCCCACCCCAGCTCTGCTGAGTGCACCCCGGAGTCCCCAGTCACATCCTCTCTGAAACACACTTTCCCATCCATAGCATCAGATCTATATCCAAGGACAGGGGAAGCCCAGAAAAGGCACCCGATTAATCAAAAGGGAGTAAGATGCATTCCTGCAGGGAGATGGGGTCTGAGAACCATCGGCCCTGTTCCATGGTTCTGGGTGTGTTCTTTGCCCCACGACATGGTAAATTGCTGTGTGGCCTCGGGCAAGTTGCTGTCCTTCTCTGAACCTGTTTCCTCACTTGTGAAATACAGTGAATGACACCCTGTCCCATCTCTCCACTGTTACAATGGCCCTGAATGTGGCAGAGGAGAGTCGAGCTGAGGTTATCAATTTCACACGTTGAGAAGGAAACTGAGGTTTGTGCTTTGAGCCCAGAGTCCTGGGTTCTAGTCCGAGCTGTTGCAGTGTTTAATGAGAGGCCTTCCCTGTTATTGGCCTCGGTTTCCCCAGCTGGATTTAGGCTTTGGATCTCTGCTCTAGCCGGATCTCATTTCTTCCCCTCCCCCATGTGGTGACTCATCCCTCATCATCCTGCTGTGTGGCCGAGACTCAGCCTGGGTGGGGGCCAGGGAGGCCAAGAGGACTGCTCAAAGGAAACCACAGGCCTGGCCCAGCTGGCAGGTACAGGCCGGCGAGCGGGTGGGTGGGGACCCGGGGCCTTGGGGCCCTGCCCATGAGCACAGCACCCCCAAGAGCCCAAACCAGGATTTGGGACCTCCAGGCTCCCAACTGCAAGGGCCAGGCTCAGGCCACCAAGCCCCCACTCCCCACCCCATGTGGCACCTGCTGTGACAGGACTCTGTACCTGCTGCAGGAATGGGCCAGGGCAGGACGCGGACAGCAGAGACGGAGGGGCCGGCAGGGTCGCTGAGCTGGGCTCAGCGGGGCTTCTCAGGAGCCAGACAGGGCAGCGGCTCAGAGCAGGGGCTGCCAGCCAGGTCTCCATCACCAGCCCAGTATGTGATCCCGAACCAGAGACTGAATGGCCCTGAGGCTGGGGTGCCCGATCTGAGACATGGGCATGACACTCTATCCTGGTCATTTTGAGCCCCCAAAGTGATCAGGAACCCAGGGCCCACAGCGTGTTAACTGCTGTCTCTGCCACTCTTGCTGGAACCTAAGTCCCCAGCAAGCTGTCTTCGCAGTGGGCCAGGCTACACCGCACTGGGGCTCTGTCTCCTGCTGCAGCTGCCAGCCCAGCAGACGGAGCCCGGCCCTGCGAGGCCGGCAGGGATGGGAGTGCAGCAGAGAGCTCTGGGAGACAGAGCTCATTTCCCACCTGGCCCCCGCCTTGCTGAGCAGCCTTCAAGCTCCTCCCACCTCTCAGCCTCAGTTTCCTCTTTTGTTGAGTCAGGATAAGAACACTGGGGCTCTCCGGAACCTCCCAGTGCTGAGCACGGCCCCCAGTGCTTTGCCTGC
>PVJO010004843.1:0-97037 GCA_004026905.1 Hystrix cristata
CTCTCAGTTACTTGCGACAGAGACAGAAACTTGACTGACACAGCACCCCGCGGAGCGTAATGACTGACTGGTGAATTGAGATGACTGATAGACTAGTTTCTGGAGTTAAGCTGACTTTCCTTTAAGATTAAATTTGAACAAATCTTTTAATTCAGCCCTATGAATGAACCCAAGCAAGAAGAGAAGAACCATTTAGCCAACTCAGAATAGTGACAAGTAAAACTGAGTGTTATTCGAGGCCGTTATATTTTGAGGTGGTTCGTTATACAGCACACTAAGCAGATATAGGAGGTGCACGGATTTGAACAGTTGGGTGGACTTAGAAACGCGGCCATCCGTTCATTAGTGTGGGGCCATGAACTGGTAAAAGGGGGCACAAGTGAATTAGGGGAAAAGACCCAATTAGACATAGTCTTTGTCCTCAACAGATGCCATCAGGGAAGTAGAGTTGCTAAAGAAGGAGTGGTTTTAAAAGACATAAGAGAAGCCTTTTCTTTTTCTACATTTAAGAAAAGTGTGGATATTGAAATTACTTCTTGGAGGGAATTATTTCTGAATTAACAAATGGAGAATGGGAAGGAGTTGATCAGGAGAATGGGCATAGAAGGGCAGAAGACACAGCATACGCGCAGGCTGAGAGAAAAGAAAAGTTGCATGTTGGGAGACGTATGTTTACATTAAAGTCTGAAACCCTTAATGGAGAACGCTATCTTTTCATTCTGGAAAAGAAACAGAAGCCACATTTTAGAGAGATCTGTGTGTCAGCGTAAAGGGTTTGGATTTACCTTGGGGACAAGAAGAAGCCATCCAAGAATCATAAGTGGTGTGAGATAGATAAGTATCAAAGAGTTATAGAGTGATCATATTTGTATAATAATAAATTACTCTCGGGGAAGAGAAAATTGTAGGACTGGGGTTATAGTTCAGTGGTTAAGCACTGGCCTGGCATGGTTCAACCCAAAAGCAATGAGAGAGTAAGAGAGAGAGAGAGAGAGAGAGAGAGAGAGAGAGAGAGAGAGAGAGAGAGAGAATTAGTCTTCATGGAGACTAGAAGATTATGTGCAGGATTTAGACTCCAAAGCATTTGTGATGACTCAATCCTGGGTGATCTTGCGTGTGTCCTGGAGGAGTCTTACTATGTGGGTGTCACACAGTTTTCTGGAAGGTGGTGGCAATCGGTCTGCCACACATGATAGTGTCGGTGATGTTCTGCCAACTAGCAGATGACAGCTGGGGTGGGAGCAACAAAGAGCTAACACTCACACAAAGGCTGCAGGAGAAACAAGTTCTAGGGGGAGATAGTCACCCCAGACTGTGTGAATCTACTGATGAGGCAGAGAGGACCAGGGATCAGTGACAGTGCTGGAGCTTTGCGTGTACCTCACAGCTGCAGTCAGAGGGTGCCTGGATGCGGTTTATGTCAGCAGACAGACGCAAGGCACAATGTGCAGCTTAGGCAGACAAGGAAACCGTACAGAATGAACAGAGGAAAAATGGAGGCGATAAAGCATCTCTGGTTATGGCCTTGGACGTGTATTTTAAAGTTGCAGAGTTAGGTTCAGGGACTTACATTGGGAAAGGCCAAGAGACTAAGCCTCAGAGGTGCCAGATGCACAGGAACGTGGCTACCAGAGTCACCTAAGAAGTGGTGGGGGACGTGGAATAGAGGCTGCCCCAGGAGTGTGCGTTCTGTGTCCAGCTCCAGGGGGAGTCGCTGGCGCATCATGGCGAGGATCAGACCGCCTGAGCTCCCACCGGGGAGCCGTGCCCCGCGGGACACAGGGAGAAAGAGCATGGCAGAGCTTTCATGCTGAGCCCTGTCACTGGGCGTGAGGGGCGCAGCTGAGCAGCAGAGTGAGGCCTGCCAGGAAAGCAGGCTGCGCACCCGCCGAAAGCAGGCCAGGGAGTGACATGGTGCCCAGAGAGCCACAAGCTGAGTCCATTTTCAAACTTTTTCTTAAAGGTATACAAATTATATGAGGGATATTTTGACATTTCTGAAGCATAGTACATAGAAACATGGCTACATATTTTTTAAAACTCTCTGGAATATCTGAAAAACCAAGATGCTGGCCCCACCTCAGTTTGGAACCAGCATCCAGTTCCCCATGAGCAGACTCACTCTGAAAGAGAGCCCTGTGGGAAGATGGTAAGCTGGCCACGTCTCAGGGGGCTTCAGAAACCTCATTTCTATTTGCAACTGGCTGTGGTTGGATTTCCGTTGTAAAAAGAAAGAAATCGTGCTTGTTTGTTTGCCCATTTGTTGTTTTAACTGAGAGACCCTTTTCCATCATTTCTTCAAACATACCAAGAACCAATTCTACAAACTTCCCGAGGAGGTCCAGGGAAGCCTAAAGCACAAGACATATTCTGGCCGTAACTAGGTACCTCATTAATACTTCAGGAAAATCAATTCACTTGGCCAAGATACCTGTAAGTTGTTTTTCTTGAGATTAGTACAAAAATATATATTCTGGATTATGTTTCCTATGATCCAAAGGCTATTTTTTCTCTGAAGAAAATGAGGTAACTCAGGATAACAGTGAACAAAGCTCTGTGTCCTCTTAGGCAGCGACACCTGGGGCAGTTCTGGGCTCATAGGAGCGAAAGCAGAGCAGCCTCGAAGCAAGGAGTGACCTCAAATGCAACATACAGAGAGGGTGTCGCTAAATCAATTTTCTTCTGGTCTGAACTTGAAAAGAAAGGGGTATAAAATAAAACAAAATCATTTACTTGCGTCAATGACAAAATCCTTTGTTTTATTCAGAAAGCGGTAGGCATCTGCTTTTCCGGCCACATCTTTGTCATAAGCTCGACTGAGCTGGGTTCCAGGAAGCAGGTTTTCAGGTAAGTTCACTGGGTTGATTAATATCTGAATTTCTGCTCCAATGCAGGGAAACACTGATGAGGTAACACAGGAAGTCTTCTTAGGTAATACCACAAGTATACAAATGAACAGTTTGACCCATAATTTTCCATATTTTTGTCCCCATAAATTATATACATAGCTGAAACTCTAACTGGGGAAAAGGTTGCGTCTAACACAGAGTCAGTGTTTATTCTTATTTTGTAACTCTCATTTCAGTAGAAATTTTTAGTTGTGCACCACAAATTGACGAAAGAACGGGTTGTGGTCCCAGAATTACTATAACTTCAGTTTATTACTTCATTCATTATGTATATTTAATAATTACTATATATCATGATTATTTCCATCAAAAAGATATTTCACTGATTATATCCTTTATTGATCATTTCAGTCAAAGCATTTACATGTTCATGGAAGCTCCATTTTTAATATAAAATTTGTTGCATTACAATTGCAATGTAATTTCTAATTTACTTATTTTTTAGTGCTTTTCTTTTTATTAGAAGGAAGACAAGTTCTGGTTGTGACCCCTGTTAAATAACACTATATGGCACCTTAAGAGTGAAAATGAAAAACAGAAGACCCTGAACCTCACTCCCAGACTATGTAGTAGGTCTAAAAGTATGTAGTATAGTTACATACATTCAAAATCCCAAACAACAGCCTAGCATTAAACATAGTGATGAATTCATGAATATTTCATAGGACTCTTTTTCATATAATAGAAAAAGATTTACACCGCAAATTAAGCGACTAAAAGAAGAACCTAAGGTGAAAAATATACCGAATGTTGAATTCTACATGAAATAATCCAAGACTGTGTTTTTGTTCTTTAATCACACCCACAAACATTCACCAAAAAAGGGCAAGAATAGAAGTGAGAAAGAGAAGAATAATCATGAATTAAAAGGATCTCAGCAAAGATTCAAATTCCTCAACACTTATATTTGTTTCTTAAAGCAAATGAAACATCAAATTTAAACTAACCTGCACATATTAATAAACTCTTGAAGATGTTCATATTTAGACGAGCTTCCCTAATGTCCTTGGCGATGCCTACCAACAAATGCATGGCTGTATCTATTTATACAAATTCAGTCTTTACACACATTTAAGCCAATAAGTTGTTACTCAACATTGAAGCAAATGATTTTCTGTCTGAGTGATTATATACGTAGGTCATATTTCAGCTCCTGTGCCTGTTTCCCAGATAAATCTGCTGAGATTATCAGTAGAGCCACAGTCACCAGATAAGTACTTAGCTCTTGTCTTGAGAGTTGATGTGTGGTTTCCTATGGAGAATTTTTGGCCAGATGTCCAGGTGATTTGCTCCTTAATCCTTGTTGACCTAGTAGAAGGTGCCCTGAGAGTAGAGTTAATTCTAATACAATGCTATACAGATTTGCAAACCCCAAAACAATGAATGCCACATAGATTTGTGTGGCAATAGCTGTGTGGCCACCCTGTGCCCTTAGCCAAAGAGCTTGGAGGTGAGCGAGATGCATACAGATGATTTGTAACCTAGCATCAGGGAGCAGGTTCTCAACCACAACAGAGTGGGTGATACATGTCAATAAAATGACAAGGAAGACCCTCCTGTCAGGGAAGACCTTCAAATTATTCATATGCAACAGACCACAACATATTAGTATATGCTTATAAAATAGTCACAAAAACTAGAATAGATATACAAAAATCATATAAACATTGAAAAGAATACATTGCATTGGTACATGTTACATTATAATTATCATAAACATGATGCAAAATGATGTAAATATACTATAGTAAAATGTTTTCCTAAAATATATTTCATAGTATTTATCATTATACTACTTAGTAATATTTCATGAAATAAAGAGTTTTTAATTAATGTTATTGGTACATTTTAGATATACATAATGATCACATTCATCTTAGGGACTTTGTACCTGTACGTGATATATCTTGACTCTTCTTTTTTTCCCATCCCCCTCCTCTCCATTCAACCCCTTTTCCCCTACTTATTTACAGAAGCTTTGTTTCCATTTTCCCCTTCTGTTCTCCTTTTTCTTTTACCTTCTTTGCTTTCCCCCTACCCTTCCCATATTGCCTTTCCCATTTGAACATTTTCTTCCTATTTATCAATATCTATTATACATTTTGGTCCTCATTTACCCTTTCGGTTTCTCACATCAGAGAATGTGATATTTAAACATGTGTCTGAATTATGAAATAAAGAATTAACTAAAGATACATGAAAGACTATTTCTTTAAAAATATTTCATTTTATTCATTAATTATAAAAACATTCTACATTTAAACTCTTAATATAGATATATTTGCATTAAGTATATAAATATGATCTCTACCATATTATTTAACAATACTAGAGTGAGAATAAGCATTATTATTGAAAATAATATTTACATTATATAACATTATATGTTCATAGCAGGATCAGTGCTCATCTTATGTCCACCTTGTTAGCTATAAAAGTTGGAAAAGATTGCAAAAATGTCCCACAAAGTGTGCAGAACTGAACAGAAGAAATGCATCATTTTATACTTAATACATACTGCAATCGTCTTTCAGTTCCATCAACAAATGTTCAGAAGCACTGAGTAGCAACAGCTATGAAATGTCCTTAATCCTTGATGTGAATCAGACTTTTTTCAAGCTCTTTAGAGGGTGTCTCATTTTACATCTTTATAGACTTAAAAGCCACTGACATTTTTCATAAGGATGATTTTTAGCTGATTTGTGCTTCTTGGTACAGGCAGGATGACCGAAGAGTTTGTGGAGGTGACACACTTGCTATGCTGCCAAGTGTAGAATAGTGGAAACATTTTCAAATGAGTTTCTTCATGAAAGCTATTGCTTTCTTATTCCTCATTAATGTCACATTTATCTTTAATAGAATGATAGAGTACATTTTATTGTTTTCCATGAGGCACTTGTATATTCTAGAGAATACTTATTTATAGTGTTTATTCTATATTACATAATGGCAATTGTTTAATAATAGTTTAACACATTTGAGAATGTGACATAACGTGGGCATTGAAGGATTTGGTATTTATCGAAGTCTTCAAACTGGGTTCTGTTTGTGCCTGTCTTTCTAGAAATTCTAAGCAATTACTTATTTCCCTGAGTCTAAGTCACTTCTGTTTCAGCACTATGTCATGCCCAGGTCTAGATTTGCCCAGCAATTGATGTGTTGTCACTCTTTCAATACTAGAGGGCAATCTAAGTCCAGTTTTGGCTCAAATACACTTGTGGTGTGTTCTTCAGAAAGAACCAGAGGAGGGCCTGCAAAGAGGAGCCTGTCTCTGCAAGCCTCTCCCTGGGGTCAGAGTAGGTAGATGTCACATCCAAAGTTACTGGTTTGTGATTATACTGCAGGATTCTGCTGCGCTCTGGGGAGAGTCACGATAGATGAACGGGCCTCAGGCTCCTTTGTCACACCTGCACCTCTTCATGCTGCCAAACCGTGTCACCCCGCGAGCGCACAGCCCCTCAAGACCACCAGAGCACTGGAGCGGAACCAAGGCCCACCCTGCTGTGGGCGCCTGTATCCGAGGTGGACTCACGGACTCAGACACAGGGCCTGCCGCAGGAGTAGGAGTCTGATATGCCAGGGCTCTGCGCCTTCCCCTGACTCCATAAGCTCGGAACACAGGCGGGTCTGTGGAGGGAGGTGTTAGGATCCACTCAGTGGTGTTTTCACCTGGCACAGAGTTCCAGGGCAAAGTCATGCGATTAATATTTGTTCGACCCCCAGCAAGTGGGGTTTCGCATTACATTTTGCAGCCTGATTTGGGGGTCGTGTTAGTGAAGACAGTACTTTAGCCACCAAGTCTGATGCCGCCCTGAACTGCACCTGAGTCTCACAGGTGCAAGACCCAGAGGCACGCACGCCAAAGCCCGCGCTACAGCTGGTGGCAATGCAGGCCCAGACGTGAGCTCGTTCCGCAGGGGCGGTGCCAGAGCTGCGTCTCCAAGACCCGCCCTGCCGATGGCTGCGCTGCCCGAGGTTGGGGGCCGGTGGAGGAAACAGTCCGCTGGGCTTGGCCGCGCCTGCACCCCTCCGGGGCTGTGATCCGTGCGGCTAAAATTCAAACCGGCCCGCCGGAGCCCAGGTCTCTACCTGAGGCCGGCTGGGTCTGGAGGCTCCATCAGTGAGCTCTGGCTGCCAAAGAGGCCTCCGGTTTCTGCAGGGTGCAGAGTCTGCCCACAGAAGGCCGGCACCGGGCTCCAAGACACAGCCCTGTGCTGCCTTCCTGCCCTGCGCCCCGAGGGTGGCGCGCTCTCCAGTCCCACCGCCAGACGGTGGCCCAGGAGCGGCGAGGCCAGCAGCAGCCTGACTAGGGTGGTGCCAGGGGCTGTAGCACCCTGGGGCGCTAGCCCGGTGGCGGAGGTCATGAGGCTGTACCCAGCACGCGTTTCATCCCTGGTATTGGGTTGAAGTCTAAGGCCTGGACTTCGTCCTGAACCTCACAGGTAGGAGGGTTCTTCTGAGCTTGGAGCTAAGGGAGGGTGGCTGGGCCTCTCTGCTTCCTGCCCTCCTCAATATGTCTTCTCATTTGTAATTCTAAAATTGCAAGCAAACACCGCGGCCTCTCACCTGGTTTCCTTGGCTCCTGTGGCGTCATCAGGTGTGTGAAGAGCTGTTTAACCTGCTGTGTGGTGGGGAGATGGTCAAGGGAGTATCTTCTGTCTCGCTCTGGCTTCTAAATTCTAGTACCTTTAGAAAATTTCTATTGTCATGGTTTGTTTTCTGGTACCGGGGATCAACCCCAGGTGCTGGCACTGAACTGCTTCTCCAGACCTTTTTAAAATGCTTATTTTGAGACAAGTTCTAGCTAAGTTGCTGAATTGCTGGGCACTCATTCTTTTTTTTTTTTTTTTTTTTTTTTTTTGGTGCTGGGGATCGAACTCGGGGCCTTGGATCCCTTCCAGGTCAGTGCTGTGTAATATTTGTGAGGTTTTCTTTAAAAGTTTTGGGGGCTATCACACCTTTGGGAATGTTCTAGTCCTTTGACCCAAGCCACTCTTTCATTTCATTTGGAATCCTACAAAGTTATTTGCAAAGTGCCATAAACATCTCTGCCATGCTGCGTGTATATAACACAATGTCACTTCCTCTTTGGACTCTCGTGATTTCAACTCTGTGCTTTACATAATACTTAATCCCAAAACCACCTACAGAAATTAATTATCTTCAGTGGTAGTGTCACTAGTCTGTCTGAAAATCCACCTCAGGTGACCAGCATTAAATGTCAAATAATTCCTTAGTTTATTTACTGTATTAGTAAAGTTGTTTGGTAGTAATAAAACAAATACCCACTTTTTAAATTCAAAACCCTCAGAAAATAAATATGCTCAGGAGCATTTCCAGCAGTAATTTTTCCTTAAAGTTATTTTATCAATAGCATCTCTTTGGCACTGAGACTAAGTAAGTGTTATGTATGATTTAGGAAGTCACAATGCTAGAAAATTACTTTGAAGCGTACCCATCCTGTAACTGTGGGTGCAAAGTTTACCCAAGACTAATAATTTCTATGAGTTAAATAAAAACGAATTCTATTAATCATATAATAAAACCTACAAACTTCTCTTCTTTACTAGCAGTTGAGTAGAACTGCTACATAGTAGCTTACATTACCAGAGCCAAGTTCTAGGAAAGGTTCGTATTTCCAGGCTTCTCTTGGACTTCTGGTGTATAAGGCAGAAATGGTATTGGTTAGGCTTCCTCACGCAACCAGGTCTCCTGAGCAGGCTCTCTCGTGAGATGCTGGGGCACAATCCTCCATGGGCTTCCAGCATTTCTGCCAGTCCTGAGAACTTAGGGCCAGAGCTGGCTGGTTCTAGGATATCTTTCTGTGTTATCTGTACAGCAGTCTTGAAAGATACAGTGTCTCCCTTTAGAAGAAGGGGCTGTTTTTTTCTATTTTCCAGTTCATAAAATCTTACTCTTGGATCTAGATTAGCCTGACCTAATGTCCCTAAACTCAAGGTTCCTGTCCCCTAACCCGAGCCACTGCATGTACAGACCCGCTCAGACCTCTCTGGCTCACTTCTAGGGATTGGAAGTAGTGTAATTTGGAGTATTAGGAAGCAGAGCATATGTTGACCCTCCGGTTTCTGCAATTCCCATTAGTAATATTGTCCTTTTACCTGACCCAAAAGTTTTATGCCCTGTACCAGCACTCGGGAACCTGAGAAAAGCCAACATCTCAAAAGTCTCAGACCCTTCCCCATCCTCACAGAAAATTAAGTGTATCTTTCCAGCCCCAAACCTGATCATCTGAGTGCATAAACCACAGCAGGATCAAAACTAACAGGACAGCAAATTGTTCACGTGTGAGCTGTGCCCGAACAGCAAAATACCATGCCCATCAATTTGTACCATATTTTCAAGGAAGTAGTTTAGCGTAGCGTATGCAATCAAAAGTACCTGAGTCAAAAATGTTGTTTCATCTATGAACGCTTATTTATTCTCCCCAGACATCATTTTCCTCATTTATAATACATAGCAGCTTATCGTAGCTACCACAGTACTGTTATGAAGAGTCTATGAGGTAATGCAAGGGAACAGCCATGACCAGGCTATATGAGAAGCACTCAACAAATACTGGTATTGCTTTAGAGTTACTTAGCATACCTCATTGAATAACTCAAGGTCTGGGATGGAATTTTGTAGGCCCATGTATGGCACACCCCATGAGATTGTGATTTAAATATCCTATCCTATTCTGGGTTCTGTTATACATCAACACTAGCAGCAAGATTTCTACGTGGCGTTATAAAGCTTTGTCTGTGGAATTACAACATCCTTATACATGTGTCTACAGGGAGTTCTTAGGAATAGCTGGTGACTCTAGAAGACTGCCTACATGGTACAGTCTTATTCTCTCCACTCACCTTCAAATAATTCTAATTTACAGACCTGAGTATGTCCCTCTTCTGTGAGAACCCTCTTCCTGTAGAGCAGAGTGCAAGCTACATAGCACCCTCTCCTCTCTCATGTACTATGCATCCAGTAAAATCGAAGCTTTTTCATATATTCCTCAATATCTTCATTCATTTACAGATATGGGTCTGTGCCCAGAAATTCCTCCTTCTTACTTCTTCCTTGTGAAATTTTGCTCATTCTTCAGGAGCCAGTTCTAATACCACTTCCTCAGAGAAATCATTAATGACTTTGCAGGAGAGGCGAGTGAGTCGCTTCCTCCTTCTGTTATCTGCTCTCACAGTGCCCACAATATGGAACAGAATTATTGGTGTCAATGTGTCTTTCGCTACTGTCTAACTCAAGTCTGTGCTTCTGCATCTCAGAACAACAAAGGTCTGATGTTTGTCTGTTTGGTCTTTGAATGAATGAACGAGAATTCGTCTATCATGATATTATGGATTAAATTCTGTTGTAAGAATTTACTCCTTTGAGTTTAAAGTATGTATATTTTTACAGACCAGCACATTAAAATCTAATCTGTCTGGCAAACATTCTGCCAAACACTGCTACCTGGGCCCCTTTGCAGTGACCATTTCTCTGCTGGAACATTCATCTCTTTAGAGACTCACAAATCCTGATGCAACCTTTTCCACTTTTTGCTTTCTCCTGGAGGTTTACCTGCACTGTCTGATTTAAAGAGAAACTCTTCATTCTCCTCATCCCCTCTTCACTGTCTTACTGTTTGCATAAAACTTATCATCCTTTCACGCACTGTGAAATTCTTTTCGCTACCTCCTGTCAACTGCAGTATAGACTGTACCAGGGAGGCGGTGTGTTCTTTTTTGTTACAGAGGTATCTGCAGTACCTGGGAAAATATCAGGCTCAATGATTACCTGAATAAGTTACTGCAAGAGAAAAACTATGGCAAAGACTTTCACATCATATGCTTTCTGAATTCATTGTCCTATTAAAATAGGTTGAAGGAAACCTGAAAGGATTTGATTTATGACATCAAGTAAATTTTAGAACTCTTCCAACATGGATTTCATAGTTCTGCCCAGAGTATAGATGAGTAGATAAACTGATTAATTGATTGATTGGTTGGTTGCTATGGTTATATAACTGGTATGTATGTTACTCTGTATATACGTGTATATCTAGGCATATATATTCATATGCATGCATATATACGCATACATATGTATATATGGCACTCAAATATTTGATATTGCAAAATAGTTACTTAGATTACAATATTAAATAATTTGGTGTCTAGAACGGAATTTTGTAGACTTTTGATATCGGATAATCCATGATTTAAATATTTTTGGAAGTAATCTACAACAAGTAGAGCAACTATAAGCATCTCTAACATTTAAGAAATTAAATATCAGAAAGTATGTAAGCTATCCAAACATTAGGTCAATATAAGTGTCTTTTTTTTCCTTTCCACGGTTATCTGTGAGCTGCTTTTGGAATCCTACACTTCTAGAGTATCTTTGAAAGTCAAGAACTAAGATAAGCCCCAGAAGGGCCTGCTAAAAGCAGTCGGTTAGTCTGTGTTCTGGTGAAGCGGAGAGGAAGAGAGGAGGCAGGGGAGGGAAGGGCAGGGCTGGTTCTGTTTCTCATCCTGTGATTCACTGGTTGCGTGCCTGAAAAAATACAGCTCTCTCATGAAGAGCCCAAGCCCTTTGGAACCAAAGGCTTAAGTAACCCTTGGAGGAAATGGAAGTTTATAATTGCTTTTTGAATTACTATTTAATCTCATAACTGGGACAAATCCTCATCCATCATATAAATTCTCTCAGATAAGATATCACACTAAGAGACAAAGATGTAAGTTTAATAAGTAGCACTCTGTTTCCTGCTTGATGTGCTTATTTAGGACCACACACTTTATTTTAGTAGGATTACAAGATCATTCAGATACTTGCTTGTTAGTCGGTCGGTCAGCAAAGTTCTAATTAACTTTTGTTCTGAAATGTCCTCCAACACTTCAAAGAGCCTGCATTTGTAAAAACACTGCTCTTCTGCCTCTGATAGGAAAGTTGTGCAGTTAAAAGCACTCTGGTTTTGCTTTTTGTTCATAGTATTTATGTTGACAAGTGGAGAAGAAAGGGAAAAATCAAAGGCAAGTAATTTATTTTTCTGTTTTTGCTTTTCTAACATGTTCTTTTGAAAGTATCATTGTTTTTACAATTTGGGAAAGTAGTGAGACCTTGAATCCCCGAAGTTCTCGATCACTGTATGGATCATGTCCAATCAACCTGTTGCAAAATGGAGACTGGAAAGGATTTTGTTGGATTGGTAGGAAGAGATGTAAAGGGCCAAAGCAATCGCAGGTGTCCCTCACCCACCTCAGAAGGCCCATTGCAGTTCTCTGTATTGTTTGGTGAATTTGAAAGGAATGTCAATCCCCTCACCTGTAAGTTGGTCCCTACTTTGTCTTTTAAGTAGGTGGAGCCGGAAGGTTAATGCAGACAGGCTACGGCTGATTCCTGTTTGCTTTCTCCTTAAGCCTTCACCAAAAGTTTTCCCCCATCTTATAGGATGTTTTATATACAGATGGATATTTTCTTCACAAAATATAGCTATATTTGCTTTTTTGAGATGAATATACCTTTTCTTTGAAACAGATACAAGCCCAGGAAATTTTAGTGACTTTCTGATATCTTTGTTTTCCAAAATTTGTTTCTAAAAGTATGTAACCTCTGAAAGGTGCTTCCTTTTAATCAGTAAGATGATCATCCAGGCTTGTTGGTCTGAGATACACCACCTTACCTTCTTTCACTCTAGAAATTGACATTTTAAAGGATGAATTATATAGTACCTCGTAATGGGAATAGCAATCAAATTTTATATCATATTGACATATACTCAAAAACTATGTACAAACTGAAGATATTTTTAATTAGGTATATTCATATTTGAGCACTTTGAGAGCAGGCATGATTTATTGTCATTTTGTGCTGTGTGTCTCCCACACAATATGCAATTCTGGAATAATGGAAAGATGAGCATGTGAATTACATGAATGAATGAGTGACTACATGAAAGTGTGAATGAACCTCTAAATATGTAATAGCTAAGAACTCGGAATGTAACGAGCCATGACAGACACCATCTCTTGATGCCCCTTTCATGACGTAACTGAGGGGCAGTGAGACCACAGTCAGGCATTACAGATTAGAAACCTGTTATTTCTAAAGTGATTAAAATGCCAACAATTAAAAATCTGGAGATTATACATAAAAATTCAAATTCCTAACTTCCAACAGAGAATCCTAAGATTTGGCAGTACACGGTGTGCATTCCTATGTGACAGCCGCTGGTTGGAGTTAGAAGGCAGCCGCCCCCTTAGCCTGGCGGTCACAGCCCCAGCTCATGCCTGTAGGTGTGGAACGACGTCTCACGCGTTGTTTGTGACAGATGAGGCCCCTGGGAGTCGGAGCGTTTTAGGAGAGCACTAACCCAGGATTGTTTTCAGTTAACTGTCACCGTTCTTGGTAAAAAGGAGTGATCAGCTTATTAGGATGAGGAGACAGGAAGGCGCAATTTGTGAAGGTGAGCTACACCTAGAAAAAGGGAAAGAGTCTAGAAGGCTTTATTTGAATCTTATAAGAAGTAAAACATATAACACAGGGTGTAAGAGCCAGAACTTTGCATTCAGACATCTGATGTAGACTCTTGCTAGATTGGAAAATTAATCGGATGTTAAATTTCCTCATCAAAAAATGGGAGCAATCCTAGTTTGAATCTGCCTCTTAGATTTATTGTAAATGCAACAGTCCACGTGCGGGCTCCGTCCAGTGTAAAGGATCCCGACACGTCTGGACACGGGCAGACCTTTGCCACACCCTCAGAGGAGCGCCTGGCCCTGCAGAGCAGGCAGCAAGCAGGAAGGGAAGATCTTGGGAAGACATTGGAGAAACGAGGGGACCACAAGCAGCAGTGCCTGTTTCCACCTCCTACACACTTGTACCCATTTTCAGCAATGCTTTGTGCCCACTGGACATCTCAGAGCCTCTTCCACCTCGCCCTCAAATGTGCCTCTGTTTGGACACAGCAGAACCTTGCGGATGGTCCTTCGGGGGATGATGGAGGACACAGCAGGGAGCGGTGCACAATGGGCGGAGCTCGTGGTGCTCAGCAGCTGCCGAGCCCAGAGGAAAGAAGGAGTGACAGTCGAAGGTGTCTGCGAGATAGTATCTTTGCCTGATGGATGCTTGAGGGTTCTTTACAGGCAGCTGATGTCCTTCGTGTTAAAGAGAGGCAATGGCCAGTAGCCTTTCTTATAAAATAGTTCCTGTAACTCAGTAACAAGTGTAGCGTATACACAGGAAGTTGTAAAATTAATATTCAAAGAGCTTTCTATTTAGCACCCCTCTTCGATACAGCAGAAGCAACTTTGCATTCACTGAAACGCCGTCTCCCAGCTACACAGATGGAGGACGTTGTGGAGCTTCCTCTCACTAGGCGCAGCCACCGGGATGTGGAAGGAAGTGCTGGACACAGTTCCAGGCTGGTACCCAGCAGCTTCCAGCGTGTGCCTGTACCCTCCCTCCAATGACCAGGTACGGCCTAGTGATCAGTGAGTGGTCCCGGAACTCCCCGGCTGAGAGCCACAAGGCCATCAAATCCCGGATTGCTCACGGGCAATGTGCAAAACGGTCGGCAGCCAGACACGTCCAGCTTAGGCTCCAGTGGCAAAGAAACTTGCATTGCGTTAAGCCCCTAATATTCCAGGACGTTTACCCGATCAAATAAACCCAGGTGACAGAACTTTCTGAAATACCAGCTCTTCGCATCTTTTCAATTAAATATCTCTTTGAGTCTCTGTGTGATGGCAAGAGCTGACTGAAGCTAGAGACCACAAGCAGTCTTTGTTCACAAGTAAGTAGTTACTCGATCCATCCCACGACCGTCATTATTTCAATGCTTTCCTTGTCCACCTAAGAACTACCAAGAGCGCTCTCTTTAGCTTCCCCCTGTCTGGAAGAAAGTAGACATGTTCAAACTCCCATTCCCACAGTATTGTTAAAAAAATCACCGCTCACTCACCAATCTGTACTTTTCTTCCTAAAACAGGGTGTTGACCTCAAACAAAAACAGGTTTAGGCTACATCTACATGGGTGACCATGTGTGGCATAAAATAGACTTTCCAGCATGCGTTTATTTGGCAATGACTTAAAAGTACAACCAGATGTTTTTATGGAGAACAGCTCTTTTAGCCACAAATGTTTCCAATTTAAATACATTTGTTTTGACTCTGTTTTGCTGCAGATGGAAAACATCCATTTTCTTTCTTTCCAGTGGGGATAGGCAGTGAACATTGGCAAATCTCATAGAGAATGATTACCAGTGTAGATGAAAGCCTTATTTCCATACGTAGAATTTTTAAAAGACAATTTTGCATTGTAGATAGGTTGGCTATTCTACGACAACTTTTTCCCTCTAATTTGTACCATAAGTCTTCAATACCTGTATATGTTCGATCCAAGGAATGAACTTACTTTCGAGTGAGAAGTCAGATGGATCTATGCAGAATGACAGAATGGCTTCTGGGTATGCCATTGAAAGCTACTGCAAGTAGATATTTAAGATTCTTATCAAATGTGTATTATGTGAAAGTGTTTTATCAAGTTTACTTGCAACTGGCAGATTGAAGAATAACAGGAATTTTAAACAACATCATAAAAATAAATGAAAAACATTTTCTTATTTTTCTAAGAACCAACTAATGTGTATGTGACAAAGCAGAAAATGAACTTGGCAAGGATAAGTGTTTCTGTTTTAGGAACTTAGGGAGTTATAGTTTCACTCATAAAATACAACATTTTCTTTAACGAAATTATCCTTAAGATTTATTTTTTAGTTTAACTCTGTGAAATGTGAGAAGCGTCTTAAAAAACAAAGAAAAGTGATTTAAAAAATGTTTCCGTTTTAGATATTTGAATTAATAAAAAAGTATAAATACTGTTATGAGCAGTAAAATTGTAATTATTATTTTCCCCTGGAAGAGTACAGTATCTGTCTAATTCCATAGAATGTGATATACAGGTGTTTTCCTAAAATACAGAGATTTTAAAAAGGAGATAGAAATTCTAAAATGAATATTGTTTTATATTAATCATTCATGTTATGCAAGACCATTATCTGCTTTCCTCTGTCTTGCTACTATGAACTGTTTTAGCAGAGACGTCATTCTTTGTGGAAAGTATTCATGTCTATGTTTCTCAGTTTTCCCTCTAGACAGCCTTTATCTTCTAGCACAGATTTTCCAGGGAGTTTTCTGTAAATTAAACCGAAGAGCATGTTGTTCAAATCTCTTCTACCCACTCTTCATTCAGTGTTCTCTGCTTCAGGTTTTGTACCCCAGTGTAGAGTCACTTCAGACCCTGTTCAGGATGCTAGTTCCGCTAATGGCCGTGCCTTGGGAGCGTTCCAGGTTTCTCGTGGATCCTACTGAACAGAAAATTACTGTGCAGTCTTAACCCTGTTGCAGAACTGTCCATTGCTTCTCCCAGTTTGCTATCACTGGCCAGCCAGGCCTCTGCGAATGCAGTGTGGCCATCCAGTGTTTGCAGTAGAATTGGCTCTTGGCTGGAGGAAACGTGGGTGAAAGGACAGATTCGAGCAGCAGAGTGAAAGGGACCTTTCCAAGTTACGTGGCGTCGTCTGGAAAAGGAGGAAGCAACATTTGTCCGCTTACCTTTTTCCTGCCCTGTTCTGGTTAATTCATAATTTGTGAGTAGTAAATATTTTCACTCTCCGTTACCTCCATCTGACACACTGTGTGTGCTGCGGGTTTCCAGTAGGGTGGTAAGAGAAGACTGTCACTTATTTCTACCTGAACTCAATATTGATTTAAACTTAATTTAAAAGTCTCACAGCTCTATATTTTTTCTAGTTTACCATGTTAAAGTTATCAGAAAGCACTGCCAGGAAGAATGTGTTATCATAGCCACACACCCCCCTTTTAATCTCTTGGTAATTGCTGAAATAGCTATTTTGGGTTTAACCATTGGTATTGTATTTGTTTATTTCAATTGAATGTCATAGTGCCTTTGCCTATTTTAAAATATGAGTCAGCATATTTTATAGCAAGAAATATATTTTCTTCTGTACAATCATCTTGACCTTAGTTTTTTAATTTAAATATGAGAAAATTATCAATGGGATATGAAAACAATCACCATGGAATTATTTTCAAACATTATTTGAAAATACAATCAAATACCTAAAACTATAGGAAAAAATTAAATGTTTACAAATTATTTTCCAATCATAATAATTACATTTAAGAGCTAACCTATAAAACTTTATTATCTGTTATGTTTATAAATCAGTACCCAGATAAATAACATAATATTACTCAAATAATTTTTCTCTTTTTTTTTTTTTTTTTGGTGCTGGGGCTTGAGCTCAGGGCCTTAAATAATTTCTCTTTTTATGCCATGGTTACCTTTTCCTTATAATTTATTTTGCATTCATTGTTGTAAGATCTTTGTTTATGAAAGTGAGATTTGTGAATATAAGGTTATTGTCCTATTAATTACATTTTTCTTAGAATGCTTACTTGCATTGTTTCATTTATACTCAAAATGGCCTGGGTTTGAAGATTTCTAAACTCATTCAAAAAGCTTTCACCTGCTTTTATAAATATATGTGCGCTCTTTTTAAAATCAGAAATCCCTGGGGGGCTGGGGATTTAGCTCAGTGCTTAGAGTGTTTGCCTCGCAAGCATGAGGCCCTGAGTTTGATTCCCAGTACCAAAAAAAAAAAAAAAGGAAAAAAAAAAAAAAAAAAAAAAAAGTCCCTGGGGATCATATTGATCTTTTTTTTTTTTTTTTTCTTTTAGTGGCTGGGGATCGAACTCAGGGCCTTGCACTTGCTAGGCAAACACTCTAACCACTGAGCTAAGTCCCCAGCCCCCAGATCGACATCTTACAATGCAAAATCTACCCCGACTGTGGGTCGCTGTACTTCCATGACTATGTGAACTGCAGTCCTTGAAAATTAATGTTCCATATGCTGTGAAAGTTTTCCATAAAAGCTTAAAATAAGAGTGAATTTGCTACATCATTTTTCTGTATACTAAATTTAGAAAGTTGTTGTTGAAATATACAAAAAGCCTTAAGAAGCTGAGTGCAGTAAACAATAGTTTCCTTTCATAAATGATGTCATGGACCTATGGGAATTCCTAGGTTCTGGTACATGGTGACTAATAATGAGCAATAAGTTTGAAAGATCTTGACTCAGTAAAACTGAGTAACCACAGGAAGTTAAAACATCCTATAGCAATGCAATGCTAAAGGCTTGAAGAACATGGTCCTGTAAATCCAGACACTTGTCTTTGAAATTCACTTTAAATGTTTAGTAAAATTCAGTAAAATCTATGGAAAATTAAGTTTGTGTTATTTTCGCCATAGGAAAATGTAATTCAATATATCACGACTATATTAGTTACCTTTCTAGAATCAAGAGAGCAGATTTAATACAGGACATTTGTAAGTTACAATATTCACCCATAAGCCAAATGCAGGAAAGATGCTGTATGTCTATCTGTGGAATGGAGACCTAGAAGATCCAGTCAAGTGCTGGGAGCCCACAGCACTCTCCCATGTATGTCTGTGTCTGCAGATGATGGCTGAAGAAATCTCTACTGGAACCAGGATACGATGCTCACAGCAGAGATGAAGACCAGAGCTCCCCCGAAGCAACAGCAGCCATCCTCAAGGACAGCAAGGTCCAGAGCTCCTTTTTCAACGAGAACAGCCGAGTCCCCTTCAGGAGAACCAGCCACAACAGACCTTCTCCTGGGAAACAGCCCGTGACTATCTTCTGCTCCCGTTCTCCTTTATGTTGTTTCAGCAACAATCCTCAGGTGGGTCCTCTACACCCAGAACCCACCACCTCAGTCCAGCTGGGCGTTCTGGCTCAAATTGACCACAATAATAAGTCCACCACAGTGACTCATAAACCGAACAAGTAAAATAGTCTCAAAATTAAAGGTGGTTTTTAAAAAGGATAATTGAAGAGTAGAAATTTAACAAAAATGCTTCCTTTATGACTAGTCTTCTTAGTCACTGATTCTGATTTATATATGTGCAATTTGAATTTTTGGTAAAAATAGTACAAATTTATAAGACAGTAATCCAGCTAGAACGAATCTACCTTGGGATAGTCATTATAATTATGTTCTTCTGTAGTCACTATCTCCATCAGAAAGCCAGAAACCTATATCCTTGAAATCTAAATTTTATATCTTTAAAGGTCTTAACTATCCTTTTTTCACCTCTACCGGGCCTTTTCCCTTTTATTTCCAAACACATGAAGAATAACATTTCAAAAATATATTCTGAATGTACCTGACACTGTATTCTTGTTTTGTTTCTACACTGGTCAGAATTATTCAATTATAAGTCTGTATCAGTTGATAGTGAAAATAAAATTACTAGATTACTAAGGCAAATAGATTGCTAGATAATATATATGTATACTGATTTATGATAAAAAGCATAAAATCTTGACGTTAGACCTAGAGGTTAATTACAAGTTAATACATGTAGAATTTTCCCTGCAAGCAAATAATTTACACTGAAAATTAAAGAAAATGGTTAGAAATGAATATTTAATCTTCAAATTGCTGAGGAGATGCAGCTTAAAAATCAAATACCATTGAAGATAGTCATTTAGTGCTTTAGGGCTTATATGCCAAATTCTGAGATTTTGACAAATTATTGATTTCTCTAAGCCTCAGTTTCTTCTTCTATAAAGCAAAGATAATAAACCTCACCACTTCAACACATAATGTGAGTTAGATGAGAGAATTTAGGCAAAATTCTTACTAGAGAATGAGGCATGTAGGAAATTTTAAACAAAGACTGGCTAATATAATAATAATGATACATTTTAAATAATTTAAGTACGTAATACTTTGTACTGTGTAGACATGTCATAAAAATTTAGAGAACATGGATCTACTAACTGTATTTGTTCTTAGATTCACATGTTAAAGATTCCAAGTTTTCATCTGGGACCTGAAAACATCCATGCATACCTTGCATCTTTTAACAATCAACTATAAGCAAGCACAATACAAATTCATTGCCTATTACGTGTCTGATTATAACCTGTTTAGCATTCATTAACAATGAAAATTACAGCATTAAATTCGTTAACCTAATAGAAATTCGTTAACCTAATACATTTAATAATGTATCCCAGATACATTATTAAAATTGTGCTCAATTATTTCTACGTAAATGAAAAAAATCTTTGCCCAGCAAAAATTTACAGTTTAAAAGGCTTTAATGTGACATTATAAAAATGAAACTATGGTGATATATTTTTAAAGGAAAAAATAGAAGACATAAAATGTGAAAAATACGGCTAAGTGAAATGAAATAACCTGATGTTGCGATTTGTGAATGGCAAGAATAGCAATTTTCACTGTATGGTAAAATGATATATTTCATTCATCACACGTAAGGTAGAACTCAAGTTCTGCGTATTAATTTATTTTTTAGAAACAGATCAAATTAGTTAACATGTGAATGTCTTTATTATGTTTACTTGTGCATACATTTTAGGTTTACAGTTATTGTACATACAATCATTAAGAGCTTATTCTATTTTGCATATAGACCACTTCCACCTCAGTGGTGTATTCAAGCCAACCTAAACTTCATGGTGAGAAAGAGCTGGCATTGCATTTTGCTTTTGGATCCTGAGAAGCAGGAACACAAAGAGGTCTCAGTGGGAATCTCGAGGGTCCATAACAGCTGTGAGGACTCAGGTGGAAGCAAGCGACCATAGTGGTTATAGCTTTCTTGCTGGAAAGAACCGAGGAACTGTGCAGCCAGTCCTATGGAATAACCAAAGAGCCTTCCTGCATTCTCTCTGCGTAGCTTAGGTTTGCTCAGACACAGTAGCTTCAGACTTCTCACACAGCGACTCAGAAATTCAGAAACAATTTATGCAGGAAATAAGGCACCTGATCTTCAAAACAACAGCCTTAAAAGTCACATTGCAGTACCTGTGCCAAGCCCTGTTGGTCCAAAGTCAAAGAACACAGAGATCCAAGGTAAAGGACCTAGACTTCACTTCTTGGGTACTGGGGGGTGTCAAAGAATTTGCACCTTTTTTTTAAAATTACGCTAGTTTTAAAAACTACACTAGCCTTCGTAGGTTGTTTACATACATCCCCTTAGCGAAATATCCCTTTCCAAGGTCCTACAGTAACTGCTTTAAAATCAAAGTCTTGATCAAAAATCTCATCAGTTAAGGAAGATACAGTATGAAGTTCCTCAGGCACAATGTGTTGTTCACAGTTAATCTAGATGAGCCCCCTTCCCTATCACACCACTACATCAGACACTCAGCAACAGTGTGATCATGTCAACAGACATTTTCCCAAAACAGAAGAAGGTGTGCAACAGTTGTTAACCTGTAACAGTTCTCCAAATTGGCCAGAATTATCTGATTAGAACTCAGGCCTGCTCCCTGAACCTGTCATCCGCAGCACGCAGTCTGCTGTTTGAGTCGTAATTTTCCTCCCTAGCTGGTAGAGTTTGGGGATGAAAACTCCTCGTAGGCTTTATACTGCTTTCTGTCCTGACTGGTACAGTTCAGTTAAAAACACTGGCAAGTTTTATGCCTAATTAAAATTCACCTAATTGGATAAAAGCCATAACTACAGATATCTCTCACTTAGGCCTTTCATTTTCTTTCATGTATTTATTTTTCTGCACTGAGGATTGAACCAGGGTCTCTGCACTGAGCTGCATCTCCAGTCCTTTTTATTTTATTTATTTATTTATTTTTGAGACAGGGTCTCACTAAATTGATAAATTGCCCAGGTGGCCTCTGATCTGTGATGTTCCTGTTCAGCCTCCCGGGACTGTACCACGATTTCTGTGGAACTGCTGCGGGACAAGCCCTGGAGACTCTCAGAAATCCTGGCATTTGACAGTATCTTCAAGATCTACCTTTATGGGCTATTTAGGAGGCTTGACACCTTTTTGAAACATGTATGAGAAAACATTTTAAATCTTTTAGTGATAGTAATGAAAGGATTTTCCTCTTAAACTTTGGCTTTGCTTTTACCCTGAAGCCAGATTTTTCTGGCAATGTTCAGATCTGTTCATTGGTTTGAGATCTTACTCTGAGACCCATTTGCTAGCTAGAAAGACTAGTCTGGGTTCTCTGTACACTCTTAAAATTCTACTTGAAAACTGAAGAATTTGTTCTTTAGTTTATATCCTTATTTGAGAATCTTATTATAAACACTGAGAAGAAGACAGGCAATACCTTCAGCATCGTGGCTGGGAGTTTCCATAGCTATAATATTGACTGCACCAGGTATACTCATATTCTCTCTGCCTCTTTCTCTCAACATGGGCAATACAAAATGTCTTGCTGTTACATGATTAAAGTCCCCTTTCCTCCAGTTTCCCAATTTCCTCAATTCCCTTCAGCCTTTTACACATATTCCCTTCAATGTAACTTCCGTGTATTTGGTCCCTAAATCAGTATGCTAGTTTTTTTTTTTTTTAATGAAATTCTTCAGATTTTAATTTCATTCCCCAATTTGTTCTGGTTTTCTATTGTTGTATTAAAAATTCCCCAAATTGTAAGAGGAAAAAAACGACCATTTTATTTTGCTCACGGTTCTGTGCCTCGGATTTTAAACACAGCAGTGAAGATAGTTTGCCTGTGCTCACAGGATTTGGGATCTCAGCTGGAAAGGCGGGAGCTGGGGAATAAGTTAGAAGAATGAGCTGGCGGCTTCAGCGGGCATCTGGCTAGTGCTCCAGGAGGGTTCTCTTTGGCCCACTTCTCAGAGCACGAGACACCCGAGAGGGATACTCAGACGTAGGATGCGATGACGCTGCTCTTTGCAGGGAGCATTCCAGCAAAAGGTGAAACTCGTAGGCTTTTGTTTGACTTAACTCAGAGAAATACAAGTAACTTTGGTCCTATCCCTGCGTATTCACAAGTCAGGTCAGACTGAAGAAGAAAGAATAGAATTCACTTCTGTGTGGAGAAGTCCCAACAGTCATGGACCCACGTTCTGTAAGTACCTCAACAGGTAAAGAATGGCAAATTTTATGTTATTGAATGCAGAATAGATCCATATAGTTATTCTTTGAATGTGTGCTTTGTGTACTTTTGAAAAACTGATCTAGATTCTTTGTGCTGCTTTGTTTTTGCCACACTGGGGACTGAACTCAGGGCCTACATTGCATGCAAACACCGAGCTAGATCCCCAGTCCTTTTTCAAAATGTTGCTTTGACATAGAGTCTCGATAAGTTGCCAGGCAGGCCTCTCCTGATCCTCGTTCCTCAGCTTCTTGAGCAGCTGGAATTACAGGCATGCACCACACCTGCTATGATCTAGATTTTATAAGAATAACCATCTGGAGATGTGTGTTTAGTTTATATTTGGCTTGAATAAGTTATGTCACATAGTCTCCAGTACTAAGTTTATCAAAATGTGAATATCTGAAGTATAGGTAATTAAACATAGTATCTAAATTATATGTAATGTATAAGGGGTGATGTATACCTACAGATGAATATTTAAATTGAAATAATTTATTTTTATTACACCAAAAGGTAGTGTGGTGGCACAAGCCCGCAATCCCAGCACTTGTGAGGCTGAGGCAGGGGAATTACCATGTGTTCAATGTTGGGAGACCCTGTCTCAAAAAAATAAATGTATTGACATCAGTCGCCCTTAAAATCCTCCCCTTCACTCCAGACACACTTGTCCCATCATTCTTGCCACTTTCTGGAGCAGTTCTGGAGTGCTCTTTAGTGAGTTTCTTTAGGAGGTGTGATCAAAAATATGATGAATTCTGCCTCTGAGTGTCATCCGACAGAACAGCAGCTCATAGAAACCTTGTAGTGCGTCCCCATCCACCTTATTCACCAGATTGGGCACCATGTGGTGCCTGCTTTTTCCCCAAAATCAAGATGACCGTGAAAGGGAAAAGTTTTGAATCTATTCAGACATTGAGGCGCCACAGCAACTAAAAATAAACTCACGTAACTGGACTACCAGAACTGCTTCAGCAGAAGGCTGGGGGAGGGTGTTTGAAGGGAAAGGGAGGATTTTGAGGGAAATTAATGGCAATGTGTCATTTACTGTAATAAATTTTTAAATTTAAACATTCACCGTATCTTTCAGTCATACCTCATAAGTTAACAAATTATTAGAAAGTAAATTAACTTAAAAATTCAAAATGTTATAAAACATATTTTCTTTTTATTAGTCTTTCCACTCTGACTTATTTATTTATTCCCAGTTCTTTTGTCCAATTAAAAAATCAGTTTTTAAAAGAAAATTTTTACAAAAGCATATAGGTAATATTTCATCAAAGACATTGTCGAGTATAAATAGAGAAGAAAAAGGACAAAAAGTTCACTGGTGGTTTCCTCTGTCCTTAGAGATGTTTCTTGTCTGAAGGCTGGAGATGAGACTGAGGCATTGTAATTCTGCTAATTGAAAAACATTAACACAAAATAGGAACTCAAAAAGTACTGATTTTAAAGTCAAAAATTTTAAATATATAATAAGTGAAACTAAAAAATAATATATGAGATTAAGTAAAGTTGAATAGAGACTTAGCAAACTGGACAAGAAAGAGAATATCCATCCTTGAGTTGCAAGGTAATTGGGTTTTAAGGGGAAAAAGACCTAACTGGGAAGAAAGGCTTTTTGAAGCCATAATAACCAAGAAATTTCAAAAGGTGACAAAAGATAACAAGTCACCTTACATACACACAAAGAAAGTCACAGCTGATGGTGCGATGTACATTTGCTTATACGAAAAGAAAAAGAACTATTTCACAGCTATTAGAAAAAGTGTTAGGAAGCAAAAAATTACCTGAACTCTCACTTTGCGATAAGCATAATGAATGCCACATCGTGTAACCTCCATAAGCTGTAAAATACTTCAAATTAAAGCACACATCCATAAATCTTCTACAGAAAAACAGGAGAATAACTTCATACATTTTTATGTAGACAGTTTCTTGCAGGAACAAAATGCCAGTAATCAAAGTAAAAATATGACCTTCATAAAATTATAAATTTCTTTCTAGCCATCAAAATATGTCATTAGATGGAGCTGGAGATTTAGCTCAAATAGTAAAGCACTTGCCTAGCAAGCTCAAGGGCCTGAGTTCGATCCCTAACACCCCCCCAAAAGTATGTCATTAGATAAATGAACACAAAAACCACACACCATTAGAAACTGTTCTTAACATATCCATCTGTAAAATGACTTTTAAAGAGAATATAATGCAAGCACACTTATACTTAATTAAATTTAAGTAATTAAAAAGGTGAGCCACACACACAAAGATTAAACAACTGAATGTATAAAAAATTTTTTGATTGGCCAAAACAGAGAAAAATATACTAACAATATTATGATTAGGTAAATGCAATTGAAAACCACAATGAGATTCTATTTTACACTTATCTAATGACTAAAAAGAAAAAGTATTGACAATCCCAAATGCTAGACAGTGAGAAACAGCTTGAGCTGGAATCTAAAATGTTACAATACTTTTGGGAAACTTACCTGTAGTTTTCTATAAAGTTAAACATACATTTATTTATGACTTAGCAACTAATTTCTGGGTATATAACCAATAGAAACATTCCCCAAGAGTCTGCACAAGATGTCATAGCTTCATTGCCCCCTTCCCAGTACTCAGACAAAATACCTCACACCTGCAGGAGGAGAGGTTTATTCGGTTTATGCTTTTGGAGGTTTTGGTCCACGGTGAGCTGGGCAAAAGGCAGAAATATCACAGTGGAAGGGCGTGGTGGGGGAAAGCTGCCCAACTCATTCTTCGGGAAACAGGGCAGAGAAGAGGCCGAGAAAGAAGGCCAGGCTATGTATGAGGACAGATGTGTGTGTGCATTCAGTGACACGCTCTTGTTTGGTATACTTAGGTATATTTCATATGTATACATTTTGCCTAAAAAATTCATTAAAATTTTAAATGTGTAATATGAGAGTGATGATTTTATATCCTTGGAGAGGATATCAACCATTTTTAGACTATACATATATATATATATATATATATATATATATGTGCTGGGCATCGAACTCAGGGCCTTGTACTCGCGAGGCAAGCACTCTAATCGCTGAGCTAAATCCCCAGCCCTAGCCTATATTTTTTAAAGTTTTTGATGACCATTCTCAGGAAATGAATAGAACTTTTCCTTCTGAATTAGCACCATCAACCTGATTTCCTCTTTCTAGTGCCTCTTTTCCATATTTAACCAGAGATGGAGATTAAAAGGCATCACTGAAGTGCTCATAATTTTTAATAAGGTAATTATTTGGTTATCCTTTAACTATTCTGTTATCTGAGTTAACAAAACAGAATAATCAAATAGTTTTTTTTTTATCTAATTTCAGAACAGTTAGTCAAACTGATGTTACTCAAGACAATTACCAGTAGTGGCTAGGACTTCAGTACAATCAAAGATTCCTGGGGGAGCACAGAAATATCCTTACCCTTCAGGTTCTCCAAGTCCTTGTCCAGAGATGTGCAGCTGAATGACCTGAGGTCTTGGAAAGAAAAGATTGCTGGATTATTACTAAGAATTGAGAGCAAATACTTGTCCATTCCTGCTCTACAATGGGAACCATCCATATAGACATTAATACAATAACATTGTGAAATGGGGGAAAAATCTCCTGCTAGGTATAAAGATTGAAGACATATCATATAACTATCAGTGGGCTAGCTAGAAGACAAATACAAGTCTGTTTATCAACAAAACTGGTGGCTTTCCACTTCGGCCCACACATACCAGTCACTAGCAGTGCTGGTGAAGATCGTACATCTCTAATAATGCCACAGTTATTATTCTGTTGTCGCTGGAATAATAAACTGGGAGAATGAGCCATCGGGTTCACACTGCCTGAAAAGAGTCAGTAAGTCAGTCAACACTAGGGATTGTAAGTGTCCCCAAAATGATCCATAAACAAAAATATATGAGAACTAGTATTTTAAATGCTATTTCCTTAGCCAAAATACTGTCTACTTCCATATAATCACATTTCAGCAAATGTGTCCTTTGGATGATCTAATTCTCTCTGGACGTAAGTGATTCTTCACTTGTGTCTCCTGATCTGGACACACTTAGAAGGGTCGTATAACATATTTCGGTTTTGCTCTGTAGGAGCTTGAACAGTCGGATTAAAGACCAAGAGGTTTCTGTGTGTTTTTTTTTTTAAAGTAATTTTCTTTTTTCTCTTTCCCTGTTTTTTATGCTTTCAACATTTCTTTCAGGATCCAATATTAACTTTCACTTAACAGCAATCTCAGAAATATGCCTCTTAGTCAGTCCCCTAGGGAAATGGTAAACCAATAAAAATAGAGAGAGTACAATCATTTTTGGCACAGGGTATAACTTATTTGAAGACATCAGGAAGCATCAGTAAAGCACAGTGATGCACAAGATAAATGGAAATGTGATATAGTGTAGAGTTATAGATTAAAGAGTGTCTCTTCTAATATACATGTCAATCCAGCAAGGAGAGGGCCTAGGGCTCCCCGGTGTCTACCAGGTCATCCTGGGAAGATGTAGTGCAGATTATGTGGGGATCCACAAATAGAACACTGCAAATAAACAGAGGGATGTATGTCTTCGTGGATTTCAAGGGATAATGTTTCAGTTGGAGAATTATAGTGTTTAGACTTGTGGAGTGTCACAGATTTCAGACTTAAAAAATACCTTTAGTTGAAGCAGCCATTTATGAAATACCTAACTCTTTGCTTTAAAACAATAAAGAAAAGAAAGAAAACCCTAGATATTATACTCCATTTTTCAGAATTTAGGTAATAGGAAAATCATCTAGGCTCTCTGAGGTAGTATCTATGTGCTAAGTTAAGCCTTCAATGAGTTGAGTTCTAACATAACAAGATGATTATTAATAATTTATATATCAAGTTGTTCTCCCTTTCAAAATTTTAAATGTAGAGATATTTATTATTCTTATCCTTTGAGAGGTAGATAATTCATTATCTGTATTAATGACTATTTATCAGGCTCTACTTTGACTATATTTTCTTTATTTTATTTTATTTTAGTGGTACTTTTTGATCTTGTTGCTTTTTTTTTCCCCCATTCTTACAGAAGAAGCAAACATCTGACATAAAAATCACAATAAATAGGGCTGCTCACCAAAACCCTGCATATCAACTCAGTAGTGTCAATGTGGTTTCAATGTTTCCCTCGATGGTTTATGTGTGGGGGTCTTGACCCCGGGGTGGTGGTGCCAAGCAGCGTTGGGATCTGTCAGGGGCTCTGCTGGGCCCTTCTCCAGTTCCTGGGAGAAGTGCCCTGTGGAGAGTCATGCGGCTCTCATGGGACCCCGTGCTCTTCTGAGAGTGAGTTATTCTAAGAGTATGCCTGACCCAGAATTGTTCTGTATGTTCTTGTCGTGAGCGGTGATTTTTCCCTTTCACAAATGCTTTGCCGTCCACCGTGCTGTCCCCAGCAGAGGCCACCTACTGCCAGGGCCAGGTGCGTTAGTCCCCAAAGCTGAGAGCCAAAGAAACCTCTTATCTTCTCTATAAAGTTATTATGCTGTTGCAACAGCAGCAAACGCACTGATACAATAAATAAGATGTTCCAAGGAAGTAGAAAAGTTAAAAAAAAAAAAAGCCAGTATTTAAAAGGAAATGCTAATATGACCATACTGCACAAATAGTAAGCAACAAGGAGCAAGGGTTTCACAGGGCTAAGGAGATGGATGACAGCCTTTGCATTTGAAACCCTGGAAGTCACCATATGTGTTCCTCTGCCAGAATTGTTGCATGGGTTTGGATGGCCATTAGAATTGAAGCAGAGAAAGTTATTTATAATAAGAGGAACTTGACTACTGCAGCTGAGAAGCGAGTAAATAAGCCATCATCCCATCTCCCTGGTTAAAAAAATGTAGGGAGCCAGGGTGTAGGAGTGACCCCCACAGGGACGAGCCGGCAGGTTCTAAGAGTAAAGGAGAAAAATCTCACAGTAGAGTAATATAGAGTACCAGGCATGTGGGATGGGGACAAAGTCAAGTTGTTTGTGATTATGTGCCTCAATTTTTGTAAAGACGAGTGGAGGGGTGGACGAAGGAGAATAGGTTTGAGAAGGGGCCTTGCAGACACCAGTGAAAAGTCCAAGAGAGTCTTAGAGGAGGAAAAACGCTTCCTACAGCAGCTCAGCACAGGACTCTGGGGAGGCATCTGGGCCTAGCCCCAGAAAGACGCTTGCGGGGCTTTCCTGCTCCTGCTAGTTACTTTCCTCGCTCATTCCGAAGAATATACCAACCATGTGTTTGGGATAAACCAGGCTTGGCCGGCTTCTAGTATTGAAAGACTCCCAACAAACCTGTTGGGCACCACTGAGTAAAGAAATAGTGGAAGCGACTAAGGGCTCAGAAGAAATAAGCAGCCTACTTAGAATGAGTGGAAACCCAGGTACAAACAGCCACATTAGAAAAACTGGACTGGACACTTAATTCCTCAAGGCCCACATGACGTCACGTGCCAAGAAACATCAAGAAATTTCATAAACCATGACCTCACCCAATAAGGTGCCAGAAATTAACCAGACAGAACTTAGTATGGGAGGTCTCTCAGGAAATTTGAAACAGTTGTTTTAAGGAAACTCAGTGAGCTAACCAAAAAATCGTAAAAGAAATGTTTAAATATTCTAACAGAGAAACTTTGAACAAAGAGTCGGAAGCAATTTAAAACAAAATTCTTGAGCTGAAAAACTCTGTAAAATTAAAAATTTGATTGAAGTCATCAATTACAAGGTAGATCAATCAGAAAAAATATTATTGAGCTTGAAAACCAGCTATTTGAATTTGCACAGTCAGTGGAGAATATAGAAAAGAAATGAAGAATGAAAAAAGCTTATAGGAATTTTGGGAGAGTATCAAAAGAGCAAAGATGCAGATGTTGGGGTTCAAGAAGAATTTCAGAATGCCGAAGGGATAGAAATGTTATTTGTAGAAATAACAGAAAACTTCCCAGAGCTGGGCGAGATTGAAGTATTCAGGCAAGGAAGGTCGAAGGCTACCAGTCAGATTTGACTGAACCTAGGCCAGTCCTAGGAAATATGGTAAATGAAGTTGTTCAAGCTGATATAAAGAGACATTAGTAGGTAAGAAGAAAATATGAGAAGGCAAAAAGCCTGTAATCCCAGCACTTGGGGGGCCAAGTCAGAAAGTGAAACATGATTTTGAAGCCAGTTTGGGCTGCACAGTGAGCTCAAGGTCAGCCAGAACTACATAGCAAAACCCAAATTCAAAAAAATACTCATTAAACAAATTCAGAATGCTCCAATATTGAAAGTATGCTGTGTAAACTTTTTGTATCTTTACCATTGAGACTAAATATAAAAGACTTCAAAATTATGACAGCATTAAAATGTTAAGAGATAGTCAATATTTAAAAGAAGTAAGTAGGATCATAAAAATTCAAAATGTTCAGAGGAATAGAATGCCTGTAGAGAGTTTTCTTATTAGTATATTTTCTCTTGTTCTGTTTGGTTTTTTCTCATATTTATGATCATATTATGATTATATTATGATTTGCTATCATTTCAAAATAGCTTCTTATAAACAAAGGATATTTTTGTATGTCTCATGGTAACCCCAAGGAGACATGGGATCACAAATGGACTTTAAAAGGCAAGATCTAATAAACATTGCTCATAAGAAAGTCACTTTACATCTACAATCACACAGGCTAAATTTAAAGGAAAGATGTCTTAATTACCTTGGTCACCTTCTTGTTGCCGAGGCACAGTACCTGACACCCACAGCTTAAAGGAGGAATGTTTATTTTAGCTCATCTCTTCTAGATTTTTCAGCCAGTTGTCAGCTGGCTCCCAGGCAGGGTCGCACGGCAGAGAGGCCGGGCAGAGGAGAAGCAGCTCTTGGCAGGGCAGCAGGTAACGGAGAAAGATCAAGGGAGGAGGGAGGGACTCTTCTGGGCCACATCCCCAGTGACCCGCACCCTCCAACCTGGAGTATTCACAGACCTAGAGGGAGAAATGCACCTCGGTACAGGAACTGGGGTCTCTACTGCCCACTCTCAGTAGTGGAAAGATTGTCCATATGGAAAAGCAACAAGGAAACAGCAGAGATAAATTAGGTCCTAGACCAAAGGGATCTAACAGACGTCTACAGAACATTCCGTCCAACCACTGCCAAATACACATTTTTCTCATGAGCACACAGAGCCTTCTCCAGGAGAGATCATATCATAGGCCACGAAATAAGTCTCAACAAATTCTTAAAAACTGAAATCAAATCGAGTATCTTTTCTGACCACAATGTGATAAAATTAGAAATTAGTAACAAGAAAATCTTTGGAGACTATAAAAATACATGGAAATCAACTGACTTTAACAGTCAGTGAATTAAGGAAGAAATCAAGAAGAAAATTTACACATTTCTTGAAACAAAGGAAAATGGCAAGAGAAAAATACCAAAATCTATGGAATACACGTAGGGTAATCATAAGAGGGTTATTTATAGCAGCCAAGGATTACATCAAAAAAGTAGAAAGAGCTTAGATAAATGAACTATCAGTGCATCTCAAAAAACTAGAAACAAGGACCAAGTCAGACTTGAAATCAGTAGAAGGAAGGAAGTAGTGAAGAGTAGAGCAGAAATGAAAGAAATGAAAACCTAAAAAATCACTGAAACAAGCAGTTGATTCATAGAATAAACAAAATACACATACCCCAGTTTCACTAAGAGAAAGAGTCAAGTCAGTGATGAAAAAGGAGATATTACAACTGACAGTAAAGAAATACACAGAATCATTAGATATTATTATAAACAGCTATGTGATAACAAATTTGAAAACTACAAGAAGTGGAAAAATCCCTAAACATATTCGTGTTACCAAGAATGATAATGAAGAAAAAATATGAACAGACCAGTAGCAAGCAACAAGACTGAATCCATAATAAAAATAAATAAATAAATAAAAATAAAAAACTGCCCATGAACCAAAAGCCCAAGACCAGACAGCTTCACTGCGGAATTCTACTTCATGTTCAGATGAGAACTAACACAGTTCTTCAAGTTATTCCCAAAGGTAGAAGTGGAAGGAATTCTTGCAAACACATTCTACAAGGTCAGCATTACTTTGGCCTTGTAGATGCCAAAAATTGTGCCAAAACATGTAAGAATACAGAAAAAAAAAAGAAAAAAGCCCAATATCCATGATAAGTATGGGTGCAAAATCTTTGAGAAACTTCTAGTAAATGAGGTCCAACAGCACATGAAAAAGTCCAACAGCATGATTAAATTGGAGTCATTTGACAGATGCTGGAATCTAATACCTGCAGATCAACAAAAGTGATTTACCATATCAAGAGAATGAAGGACAAAAAACATATGGTCATACCATACAGTTAAATGACAGAAAAGTCATTTAACAAGATTCAACATCATTTTATGAAGAAAATGCTGATCAAATCAGGTGGAGAGCTGTAAACACAGTAAAGGCCCTTTAACATAAACCCACAACCAACATTATTCTCTCTTTGTCTCTGTCTGTCTCTTTCACTCCCCTCCCTCCTGCTTTTTTTTCCTCTTCTTTCCATTCTGCCCACCCCCCCTTTTCTTTTTTTCCTACAAGGCCAGGGATTGAACCCAGGTACACAGCTACATGGCCAGACCTTTTTAAACTGTGTTAGGACATGTTGGCAGTACACGCACCCTGTAGTCATCTCGGGGAGTTGGTACATGGCCTAGCACAGCTTGTTTATTTTTTTAATCTCCTCTCCCTCCCTCCTCCTCTAGTCCCCCCCCCTTTTCATTCTTGTTGATATTGTTAATCTTAGTTCATGTTTAGGGCGAACAATGTCCACATTTACTGAGAAGATTAGGATCTTGTACGTACATACTCATGGTGCACTCTACCTATTGCCCCTGCTCATTTTGACTTGTTATTTTGAGTCCAGTTCCCACTAAATCGGCCAGGCTGGGCTTGAATCTGCAGTCCTCCTGTCTTAGACAGCAGAGGACTAGGCTGACCAAGTGTGCCACCACGCCTGGCAAGTGCTGAGAGATTTTTAAGATCAGGAAAAAAACAAAGATTCCCATTTCCATCACTTTTATTCAACATATTGCTGGAAATCCTGTCCAGAGGCATGAGGCAAAAGAAAGAAATAAAGAGCATAAAAATTTGCAAAGAAGAAATAAAGTTATCACAGTTTGCAGGTGACCATGATATTATATACTGAAAAATCCCTAAAATTCCACCAAAAAACTACTCAGAAAATTTGTAAAATACAAGATTAATACACAAAAATTAGAACTACCGTTTGATCCAGCAGTCCCGCTACTGGATATAAAGCTAAAGGAAATGAAGTCAGTGTGTGGAAGAGACATTTGTACCCCTATGTACACTGCAACACTATTCACAACAGCCAAGAAAGGAAAATAATGTAAGTGTCCACTGACCGATGAAATGATAAAAAATTGCAGTACATATACACAATGGAATACTATTAAGTCATAAAAAATAATTGAGGTCTGTCATTTGCAGCAACGTATATGGAACTAAAGATTACTGTGTTACATGAAATAAGCCAAATGCAGAAGGACCTGGACTGCAGGATCTCGCTCGTATGTGTAATCTTGAAAAGTTGATCTATAGGTGTTGAGAGGAGAATGTGGTTATCAGAAGGCAGGTAAGTTAATGGGGGGCAGTGATTAGAGAAAAGTCAATCAATAGGTACTAATTTACAGTTAGGAGCAAGAAGATCTGGTGCGGTACTTCACAGTCGCGTGACGACACAATAATTCACTGAACATTTCCAAATATAGCAGAAGGATTTTAAAATGTTCACCATAAAGTAAGAAATGGGGAGAGAGGTGTATTTCACCTGACGTGTTACCAGTGTTGACGTCGTATGGCAACGTGACGTGGTACCCCGTTAACATGTGCAATATTATAATTTTATCAGTTAAAAATAAATTTTATAAAGAATCATTCTTTATCACTAACATTAACATTCAGACACCTCAAGTTAAATATATGGGATACCTTTTTAAGAGAAAAGTGTAGGTGTGAGCAAAATGAGATTAGAAAAATTTAATTTCATTGAATTATAGATTTAGTGCCCACTTAAAATTTAGACTAAATCAAGAGGCAGAAAGGAAAAGTTTCCTAAATCACTTTGAATATTACCTTTAAATGGTGTTTTCAGATTGCTGACACTTAACTCAAGATAACTGGAGTAGTGGAATAGGAAGCAAGTAGTAGTGTAGAGATGGCACATTTTCAAGGGGTGTCTTTGTTTTCATTGCGCGGGTAGAAAGGCCTTGAACTCTGGCCGTGCCATGCGTTGCAATTGAAAGCAATCATTCACCAGCTCGTCTAACTTCTGTTGTTATTCTCGGTCAGGCAAACCACGGCAATGCCTGAGTGCCACGAGCAGGCACGCTGGTTAAATCTGAATGTCCGTCTTGGTGGTCACTTACCCGTGGTCATGCACCAGACACCTGAGTAACATCAGCGTGCAGCCAGGTTTGGGAAACACCAGCTCAGAATGAGTGTAACATAAATCTTCTGATTTATGTAATTTCCCATAAACATTTTACTCAATGCTTTGAACATAGTGATCATTGCTTGAGTCTCTTATTTTCTTAGGGTACATCAATGGTAACTTTTCTAACTTCTACCACTGTCTCATTAACTGCACCTCTACAAGTAAAAATTTTGTCTTCTGCTACTTGATTAAACTACAGTTTTACAACAATCCTAGAAGGACTTAACTGTAGGCGTGGTCTTGGCTAACCATAGCCCACAGATGGCCCAAGGCTTCTCTGTTCAGCCCACAATTTCATTTTGTTTTGTGTTTAAATTTTACATTTTTCAAAGGGTACTAATGTAACAAAGAATACTATCAGTGGCGGGGGGGTGCATACAAAGAAGAAAGGGATCCCAAAGCCTAAAATATTTATTATCTGGTTTTCCAGGGGGAAAAGTTTGCCAATCTCTAGTTTACAGTAGAGGGTTTGTGTTCTAGCAAATCCTCCAAGGTGAAGGAAACCAGTAAGTGTTTTTAAAAATATACTCAACTTTTAACATCACTTACTGTTTGAATCATTGCAGTAAATATTTTCTCTTGACACTGTGGCTGTTTCATAGTTTAGACCAGTGGAACACTTTCACATAATTCTCTAGCTTTGTTTAGTTTTATTCTGTAATTCTAGTGAGACTCCATGATATCTGCCAGGTCCTTCATTTCCGCAACAAGAGATTTCAGTACCGTCTCACACTTTCCTGCCCCAGTGTGCTACCAGCCATTTCTTCAATCCTGGTTACTTAAGTGGGAAATCATGTTTAGAGACCAAAATCTGGTAACGGGTGCTGATTGCTGATGAATTGTCTTTCTTGTAAGATACTGTTTTTGTTCCTATGTCATTTCAATTAGTTATTTTAGCAATGTCCAAATACACTAATAAACCTCACTGATATCTCCAAGTCACATCTAAGAGTACAGATATTTTCTCTTAACTCAATTTGTATCTCTTTCCTCTTATGCTGAAATCTTAATCCCTACAAAGTTGAGCATAATTTCTTGTCTTAGTCTACAATAAAATAACAAATAATATTATCGACAAATGCAGTTTAAATTACATAAACTTGTTTAATATGTAGTTCTAGTTAAAGATGCTTAGAAGAAATGATACATGTTGCTGCTTCCTTAACACTCTACTCATGGTCAGATGCACAGTAACACAGGCCTGAAGGGACTTCTCTGACACGTGTATTTTCTCTGTAAAGTGCATCGCAGCTTGACTTAGGGAAATTTATTGTGCTTAACACTATGCTTGGGGGCTACTTTCAACAGTGAGGCCACCAAATAAAAAGCAAAGAAAGTGAAAAGCACAGCATCACACGGACCAGCAAAGTGGCGTTATTTACAGGATGAGCACCGAGTAGAAGGTGGAGGTCTCCTGGGCAGATTTTAGCTGAGAACAAGCTTCGGGCAAATCCATCGTTCTTGCCGCTCCGAATGTGCAGTGACCTTGACACAGCCCCGTGAGCACTGAGGGGGGAGTTACAAGGAAATTTCTGTGACTGGGCAGATTCCCAAACAGTGTCTCCGGGTGATGAGAGATGGCGGCAGGGGGAAGATTCAAAGGTGACATGCGCAGAGGAAAAGCAGGAAGATGCAAGTGTGGGGGAGAGTTAAGGAAGCTGACTCCCCAGCTGAAAGTTTTAGCCTAGAGAAACGTGGGCATCGGACAGGTGCCCCGAAGGACTGGAGGTGAGTGACAAGGCCGTCTTCCTGTTTGACAGTGACCTTTCCTTTTGGCGGCACTGGCTTTTAAAAGCCACACCGGTAAGAAGTAACGAGCTCCATACGAACGAGACAGACTTGATCTCAAGCCCTGGACGCGGAGCCAGACTCAGGCTCCACGAACGGGAAGCAAACCTGACTGTGGACGATAGAAATGCCATGTACTGAAACAAGTAAAGTAGACAGAGCTAGTCTCAAAATAGGAAAATATCAAGAATTATGTTTAGGGATTGGGGATTCAACTCAGCAGTTAGTGCTTGCCTAGCTAAGCACGAGGCCCTGAGTTCAATCCCCAGCACCAAAAGAAAGAGGGGAAAAAAAAAAAAGAATTATGTTTAGCCAGACTGTTAGAGTTGCTTATATTTCTGTATAGATGTAAAAAAAATTAAGTATAGAAATCAGCCTTTAGGTGCAACCTAGATAGTGTGGAAAGGGTTGAGGATTGAATTAAAACTAAGGAAAGACAAAATACAACTAAGAGGTTGAAGAACATCTGAAAGAAATGGGTTTTTTAAGTCAGAATAGTAAGAAGGAAAACTGGGAATGTTTTCATGTAAGCCAACAAGGCCTTTCAATGGTGAAGAAATGACTAATAATGTTAATTATGGCAAAGAGGAGAAACAAGATAAACTCAGAAAGACATCCAAGGGATTTGGCAATTAAAAAGGCCTTGGTGACCCTCGCAAAGAGAGTTTCACTGTAATGAAAGCCAGATTGGTGTAGGTTGGGAGGGAAACAGATGGTGAGGAAGTCTAGACAGTCTATTTGGGATGGAGCACATGGTTGCATGCCTGGCAGGTTTCAAATTTCAGTGCTGCCACTTGAAAGCTGTGGTCACCTCTGGCAATTTACTCAATGTCTCTATGCTTTTGTTTCGTCATCTCTGAAACAGTTTTGATAATATTTAAGTAGAACATTTGAGTGTTTTTGTGAAGAAGAATTGAGTGTTTTTAAAGGAGAAAGGCGTTGACGCACGGGAGGACTTAGAACATTACCTGGCGGAGAGGAAGCACTTAGTACACCTTGAAAATACACACATTCTGCTGGTGTCTTTTTATACTGAGCTCACTGGTGAAAGGCACACAACTGTCAAAAAGCCTGTTGTCATACAGATAATTTTAAATCTATTTTCTGTAGAAGAAGGAATACATACCATAGCTTTGGAGGTAGAGCTGCTACCTGCCCGTTAAAGTACCCAGAAACTGCACACTGATGCCAGGGAGGCTGTAGAGCAGTGGGAACCCTCACTCATTGCTGATGGGAACAAAAAATGGCTCATTCACTTTAGAAGACAGTATGGTGGTTTCTTAGGAAATTAAACATACTCTTGTATGATCCACCAGTCACACTAATTACTCATATCTACTCAAAAATCTGCACACAGGTGTTTTAGCATCTTTACTTATAATTGCCCAAACTTGAAAGCAACCAAGGTAGCCTACCATAGATGAGTGGTTAAATAAACTGTGGTACAGCCAGACAGTAGACTATTATTCAGCTCTAAAAAGAATGAGCTATCAACTTGTGCAAAGACAAGGAGGAAATTCAAACGCACATGACTAAGTAAAGGAAGTTCATATGAAAAGTCTGCATGCTGTGTGATTCCAACAACATGACATTTTAGAAAAGCAAAAACTATGAGCGCAGAGATCACTTGCAGCCAGGAGTTGGTGGGCAGGGGAAGGATGTAGGGGCCAAGCACAGATGATACTTAGAGCTGAGAGGATACTGCGTAGGATACTGCAATGGATGCGTGAGATTTTACCTTTATTCAGATCCACATGATACAGGCCCCTGGGGCGAACCCCGGGTCGGTGTGGCTCTTAGATGATTCCAGTGTATCACTAGAGGGCCACAGTAACAAATATACTGTGCTCGTGGGAGGTGAGGGCAATGGGGAGGCTGTTCGTGGGGCGGGCAGTAGACACACAGGAGTCTCTGAGCTTTCCCCTAAATTTAGCTATGAACCTAAAAATGCTCTAAACATAAAGTCTTCAATAAAATAAAAATTTTAACTTTGAGTAGTCCTTGTTTGTTATTAAATACAAATAGATCACAGAAAATGTAATTATGTTGTATAGTGCAATTTCACAAAACCGACATTTGTTTTTAACTGTGGAATCATGTTCCCAGCTAACAACCTTTCTAACATTTCTCACAGGTACTCCTCTGTCACATTATTATTTTAAAATGAATTTTATACCACACACTATATGACTTGAGCTCCATATGCTTTGAAATTTTCTAAATTAAAAATAACTATTAAGAGGATAAATTATACCACTATTTTAATTTCTACTTTAATCAACATGTTATGTTTCAGTCATTTATCCTTTAATACTGCAATATGTTGAAAAAAAATTTTTAAATTGTACTTTTTTGGCTGGCACATTCCCATGAAACTGGAGTGTACTAAGTGTGAAAGCATTAGAGTTCCAAGTTCGATTTGGTATGAGTACTTTTCTCTGGCCAACCTCCAGCTTCACAGTCATAAATGCCCATTTGTGGTTTCTTATGGTTCTGAGGCTCTTTGAGGGGGAAGGAGATTGGCTGACTATGGTGAAAACTGTCTTTGTGGGGTGCTGGCAGGTAGGCAGAGAAACATACAGAAAAAGACACACTAAACAAAGGATTCTCCAAAGATTTCCCAGGAGGAAAAAGAAATCATGCTTTTAACCATGTTAAACAAAATACCCATATTAGGTACAGTTCATACTTGACAAAACTGTGCTTGATAGTTATTTTAGCTAGATTTGTCTTGGTATTAATCCAAGCTATTCAGTTGTCTATTTCTGGAACTTACTGTTAGAGTTGTCTTTACATTAAAAAAAACAAAACAAAACAAAAAAAAAACCTCTCATCTCCTCAAGCATTCCACTGCCGTCCCTTTAGACCTTCAAGTTCAATTTTTCCAAATACTTAATTATCAGCCCCCTCCTGCCATTCCACATCCACCTACAGAAGGGGATTTTCATTATTTTAGAGATTCATGATTCACCTTTTTCGGCATAATAATTCAATGAAAATTGTTGGGCAGCTCATATGTGCTATCTATTTTTATAGGTATTAGTCACAGAGAGATGAAAATTTGCTAAATGACCCCATTGTTAGATATTCAAACTAGAGAAGAGTCAAGTCAAAAATAACTATTTGAAATAATTAAGATCACATCTTTGTCATGACTCACGATGAGGGTGATTCACAAGCAGATCTAACTTGCCTAAGATCAGACACCAAAGCTAAACTGGAAGTTAAAATCAGAGACAATGGGTGTGAAGAAAGTACGGACTAATGGCCTGCGGGTGTTCATGGAGCCATAATCTGGCCAGAAAGGTTAGCATGAGATCATGGTTTGTGGATGAGGGAGTTGGGATGCTGTGCTGAGGTAACTACGGAGGAACTGAAGGCAGGAGATGTAGCCTGCAAAACTTAATGCTCATCAAGATATTTATCCAGGGCTTCTGAAACACTGTTCTAAATCTACTTTTAAACCCATTTAATCTTCACAAAACCCTGTAATGTAAATACATTTTTATCCCCATGGTAGAGAGGAAGAAACTTGGCACAAAAAGTTAAATAACTTTCCCAAAATTACGTAGTTAGCAAACAGGAGAGCTAGGATTTGAAGTGGGTCCAGAGGATGTTTTCTTAGCCAAAGACTTTTATAGTCTCACTGGCTGGACTGCTGGGTGATACTAGGGATTTAACATTATTTTAAGTTAATTTTGTTCCAAATGTATTTTGAAAAGTATCATGAGACGCTACTGAAAACTTTCAGGAGAGAAGCAAGCAACAGGATAATTTTGTTTAAAAAAAAAAAATCCTCTGATGGTTCATTAACAAGTAGAATCAAGCCATTTTCTAGGGAGGCGATCATGTCAGCTTTAAACCAAGTGATGGTACAAGGGTTATACAGAGATGGACAGATCTGAGAGCTACTCAGGATTTAGCACTAAAAATAGTTAATGATTGCTTTGATTTGGATGAAGGACATATCACAAAAACTAATAGTTTAGTTGGATAAAGAACCTTGATTCGCAGATTACGGTAGATACACACCTTTTACCCCAAACAGTAAATGTACTGCCACATGCCTATAAACATGAGTCTTGTTTTCATAATTCATGGGGCTAACACCACACAGGCCAAACAAGGGTGCTCAAGTCTCTCCACTTGAGAAGTGCTCTAAACTGTATCCTCCATGTCATAGATTGCATGGTAGTCCTGGGCTTCTGGAGATAACAGAAGAATAGTTACATCTCCGGAAGTCAAGGCAAGCAGAGTTGAAGAAGAATTAAAGTATGAATTCAGTTCAACAGCAAAAACCATTTCATCCTGGAGTTGGAGATTTAGTTCAGTGGTAGAGCCTTCGCCTAGCAAGTGCAAGGCCTCAAGTTTGATTCCCAGCGCAACCCCCACCAAAAAAAAAAAATTTTTTTTCAGAGCAGAGTGAACCCAAGAACCAAAATCCAGACAAAAAATTCCATAAGTAAACCAGCATCAAAACTTGGAAATCAAATATCATCATTCCGCATGTTGTGTGACTGTGCAGAAATCTGCGAGAGCATGTGCTGGCTGGGTGCTCGTGGGTCTTTCCTCGGTTATTCTTACGATAACATACATTTAGCCTAGCAGGATAAATTTATAATCAGTTTACAATTTTTTTCTTAAAGAGTTGCTAGAAATGTGACTCTTTCTACTACGACTACCCTATTTCGCCAGACTGTAAGTTTCACATTGCTAAGGATATTTGCCAGTTTTGTTCATTTCCATAGCTTTGGACAAGAGTTGAGTACGTCCTCAATAAATATTTGATGAAACAATTAATAAATTACTTTCTTTTTTGTCTTGCATGTAAGTCAACAAAATGACTTCCTCAGTCACACCATAGCTACACTTGCCAGGAGGACAAGATACAAATAAATACCTTTCCATTTGTCATACCCTCCATTCGCGATGGGTTCAACCTTAAGAGGCAGCACCATCGGGGCTCAGTGCAGGTCAGCTCGATGGTGAGTGTTTGCCCAGAATGCATGAGACTCTGGGTTTGAGCCCCAGCACCTCACACAAATGAAAGACTAAATCTGTGAGGATAACTATAAAAAACTATGAAAGCTTGATCAAAACAGAAAAATAGCAGACAAGAGTCTCAGAAGAGCTCCAAGGCAGATAAGACTCGAGGGACTGAATTGTGGAGACCGAAAACCTCATTAAGGTGAACACACAGTTCTACACTTATGTTACCAGTGCAGGCTTATCAGTCCTGGGCTTTGGGGGAGCCCAATGAGGGTGCAAGGCCAAACACGTAGATCAGGACAAGATACCCAGCAAGACCACAGAGAAAAGAGAACTCCAAGGAGAACAAGCCACTCCAGACTGCTGTCCTGCTGGCACTTCCTGTCGCTGGGATCCGTGCAGCGAGCACCCGGGAGCCAGAACCAGCCGACCTAAGCAGGCTTCAGAAGCATCATGGTGCTAAGAAAATCAAACCTAAAGCTTCAGAGCCTGGTAATAAATAAAACACCTGGAACAAAGCCTGGCCCTCAGCTGTCTTGAGAAGGACCTAACCACAGGAGAAGCCACCAAAGGGATCTGCCCTCACTGGGGCTGAAGCATACCTCACTCACTGGGTGGGAGTCGGCTCCCGCTCTAACAGGGGGCAGGCCCGCTGAACCCTCCCTGCAATGTGCAATGAGATAACAGAAGCCAGAAGAGAGTGAATAACTGTGTATGTGATGATCATCGAATCAATAATTACAGACATATTAAGAGGGTCAATCAAGCAAAAACCAGAAAAAAGAAGTGAAAATAGAAGTTATTGGAAATCTGACCACATATTCCAATTTCCAAACAAATTAAAAAAACATTAATCTGTTCAAGGAAATATATTTTTCAAAAACTAGAAAGATTTACCTGGGAACTTGAGACTACTCAAAAGATACAAATGCTAAGTGAGTGGTAAGAAATTGTGTAACGGGAACAAAATCACAGCAAGATAGGACCAAGAAGTTCCAGGGTCCTCTTACACAGGAAGATGATTGCAGCTGGCAACATGGCATCACATAACGCAAATTAGCTGGGAGAAAAGATTTTGATTCCAAAGAAATGGCAAGTACTTGAAATGATAGATAACCTAAACATCCAGAGTTGATCATCGCACAATGTATAAATCCACTGGAACGTCGTAGTGTCACCCATGAAGATGTTTAATCACTACAAGCCAAAATAATAATAAAAAGCTCTTCTGGAAAAAAACATTGAGAGCAGATGTTTTGTCCTCACCACAAAAAATAATAACTACTTGAAGCAATGCATATGCTAATCAGTTAGATATATATGTGATATGTATATCTCTTAGATAGATATATGTTTATATACATATATTATACATGATAAATACACACATCTAAACTGGTCAATTTAAACCATAAACAAATATGAGAAAAGAAACAAATGGAAATCCCAAAGCTGAAAAGTACAATCATTTCAAAAGAACTCAATGAATGAGGCTTCCATCCAAATACATGGTGCAAAAAGATCAGTAAATGAAAAAATCGGTCCATGAAAACAATTTAAACTGAATAAAAGGTGAAAAAATAGAAACCAAACACAACAGTGGAAGAAGCACAGTGACAGTAATGAAAAGTTCTGACATGTTGGGAAATGGAACACCAGAAAAGAGAGAAACGGTGAAGCAGAGGCAATATTTGTAAAAATACTGGCCAACAGTATTTCTAAAACTGAAATAGGCCATCAAAACACAGAATCAAGAAATGCTTCACTCAATAAATGCAAGAAAGCTGTACTGAATCAATCACTTCTTCATAAAATACTGAAAAACAAAGACTAACACAAATCTCCAAAGTAGTCATTACCTTTAATTGGCCAATCAGAAGAATGACTGCTTTCTTTCAGTAGAATTAAAATAGAAGGCAAAGAAGGACATTTCGCGGTGATGAAAGAAAATGACCTCTGTGTCACAGAGCTGCTTCTCCCTGGAGGTGGTCACGTGACACTGCCCTAGTCCTCGGGCACCTGCCTGATGCACGGCCCACAGAGGGACCAGCTGGGGCCGGTTCTCACCCCACACAAGTGGGCCTGGTGTCTTCATGCAGCTCACGAAGAGAGACCCTGTTGGCCGGTGGTGGGTAGCATTCCTTCAGACACTTCCTGGAAGTAGCCCCTTTCTCCAGGAGCTTCCAAAGGAAAGGAGCTGCCGTCCTCATTGGCTCAGTGTCTGACCAGAGGACGCTAAAGGGTCACACCGACAGGCAAAATGACAGGCCTTGCAGATTCTCGAGCAGAGTGGCCTGGAGCACTGATTCTCCCATCACTCAGCAACCCTCCCTGTGCAGCCCGGCCATCCGTCTTCACCTCCCTCATCTGCCTGCCTTGATCGGCAATCACAGAGTCACCAGCACCAGTCCACGCTTTGTCCTTGTGCTCTCTACTTTGTCTGGCCACAATTCTCTGTCCCTTGCCGGGACAGTTAAGCCCAACTGTCACCTCGATTGGCTCAGGAGATGCCTGGGGAATTACTAAAGCACACATCTGGGTGTGTCTGGGTGGGTGAGGGCAGCGCGCAGTGCGGTCTCTATGTGGTTCCTTGCCCGTCCTCTCTGGCGCTACCCCTGCTCCACTTCCTGACCACCATGAAGTAAGCAGCTTTGCTCCACTACGCCCTTCCACCATGATCTTTCTGTCTTGTGACCTGCAGACCTTGGACTAAAATCTCTGAAACTGTGACCCAAATAAACTGTGCCTCTTTAAATTGCGGGCCTTGGATGTTTGTCTCAGCAACAAGAAAGCTGATACACTTGAACACCCCAGTGCTTTGTTATGATGGTGAACAAAAAGATTAACTGTTATCTATTTCCGCTTTCAGCATTTCCTCCTTTCCACTTGAGAAACACATTCATCCACTCAAAGACAATGAAACAAAGGCTTATGTCAGAAAGCCCCAGCAGAGTGGTCAGTGGAGGTGTCAGGGTGGTTGGCTAGTTACAGTCCTGAGGCACCCAGCAGCTTTGGCCCGCGTGTCTTGGCTCTAGGGAATCACAGTCACATGTTTCTTGTTTTAGTGGATGAAAATGCTGCTATTTGCTTTACACTATTAAGAAGCGGTAGTGGGGTTGGGAATTTAGCTCAGTGGTAGAGCGCTTGCCTAGCAGAGGCAAGATCCTGAGTTCGATTCCCAGCACTGCCACCCTGCCAAAAAATAAATGAATCAGATGTGTGATGTGAAACAAGTCTTCAGAACTGGATATCTGGGCAAAACTTAGGTGTTTCAAGGATAAAGACATTATCTTCATTGACCAGTTGCCTCTAGAGTTATGATCTGCTCAACATTAGGGTGGTTTATGAAATATTAATAGAGGCAAGAATTGTGGTGTTTGGCAGCAGATTGCCTGGTTTGAATAGACAGATTGTCACATCTTGTTTGAATAAAGCTGAAAACTGTGGAAATCCACTAGTCTACTTATTCGATAAGCATTTTGATCCAGTTTTATAATTCTTAGATAAGAAAATATAGCAAGATAACTGTGTACCATGGAGATTCAGTCAGTGTAATTACTACCATGGTATAGTTACCACTGCCACCCTGTATCCAGCACCTTCTACCAACCTCCTAAAGAAGTCAGCCAGAAAGCTCTGTAAAGCTGCTGTCCTCAATGTACACATCATTTCCATGTCACAGGGAGGAAGTGCTGCAAACACAAGGCTGTCAGAGGCACGTACATCTCCCTGGGATATGCCACACTTAGGTGATGCAGGTTCTCCCGGGAGCCACATGGCGTGATTGTGCCAGTGACTTAGCCTTAGTTTAGACATCAGCTAGCAGTTCATGAAAAGTTCTGGTCAAGGATCCTCAAAACAAACAAACAAACGAAACGAAACACATGAGCAGGGAGATAATCAGAGCACTTTGGGAAACTCAGAATCATGGTACTCTTGCATGTTACTCCAGAGACACACCAACAGGATGCCAGGGCTCCTTTGGCACTTCCCAGGACCCTCCAAGAAATGGACGCTGCTGTCCTCAGCAGTGTGGTGTCTTGGAACCACTGCGACAGCAGAAGAGGCAGAGGATTTCTGGGATAATCATCAGGTTTGGACTGCAAATTGAAGCTGAAGATGCCTTTGTTATCTAGATGAAAAATCTGTACCATCTGCTGTGGTTTGAACACATATACAGAAGATTTGATTCTGCAGGAAAAATATAACATTATACCAGCTATCTTCACCCATTTACAAAAGAGAATATTAAAATTTTATATTAAATTATTTTCATTAGAAAATAAAGACAAGGGAACAATTTGAACACACATATACACACACACACACATATATATTTGACTAACAGTGTGACAAATGGTATTTTAGGATTTTATATAAAATCCAAGAAAAAAGAATAGAGAACATTACTTCTCTATCCTAGTTTTTGTTTTTGGGTAAGAATAGGCGAGTGTGAAATGCTCTGAGATCCAGGTTTTTCTTGGCAAATATCATCAATCTCACTTATTTCTTAATAGGGTCCACTAGAGAGAATTGAAGTCAAGAATTCAATAATGTAAACAGAGTAAAAAATATTCAACTTCAGCGCTCAGTCTGTTTTCATATGCATGAATAGAGTAAATGAGGTTTTAGCTTATTTCAGATGAAACATGTTGTGCAGAAAGCAGACTATAATTTTCACTTAGGCTTTTCTAATCAAGAATCATAGCACAGTATGAAAAGTAAATTTGTTCTCAGTAATGTTATGCAATGCTCTTTCTAAGGAATATGGTGAAAACATTCATATAAAACATAAGGAATAATTTTGCTTTCTATGCTTGAACATAATATTCTCTTTTGACTTATGTCAAAGAATCCAATGATAGTGGTCTCTCCATGAGAGAATCCTATTTTAGCAAAAGGATTTATCTTTTCTTTTAGTCATTAAGTATTTGGGATTTCAAGGAACTGTTTCAAGGAAGGGTAGTGTCTTACAAAGGGGGTGGATTGGCTGTAAAGCAAGCTACTTTTAACTTAAAAAGAACTATCCATCTCATATACTATGTTATTAAAATTACTTTTGTGATAAAAAAGAAGGAAAAATAAATATATTTACCAAAAAACAAAACAAAACAAACCTGGAAATGTTTGTTTTAAACTGGCCTAAAGAACCTCTTCAAACAAAGTGAAAATCACTTGTGATAGAAACATAAAAATTAAGGGGAAATAAGAAATTAAGAAATGTAATTTATTATTAAGAAATAATAAATTAAGAAAGAGAAAATAGGAAAATCTGAATTAATATTGATCATATAAAACAATCATCAAAAGGAGACCCCTTTTGATGATTGTTTTATATGATCAATATTAATTTGTGACCCTAAAATACAAAGAAAAGACAAGAAAGAAGCAAAAAGAGATCTAAGTGATGTGAGGGTGTTGCATTGCTTTGGAAACGATGAAAATACATACACATATATATATATTATATATCTATCATGATATATGGAGTAAGTAAAGAAGTATAATGCTATCCCCAAGGCAGCCATCAAAACAAAAACTGAGAGTGTGCAGTAAACAGCTCTGAAGACAGAAACAGGATAATTAAAAGAAAACCACTTCTGAATCTGAGATGAAGAACAAAAGAAAGAGAAAATGTAAAGAAAAAATAAAGCAAGGAGATAAAATACTAAAATGGTTGCTAAAAACTAAATGCTTTACCAATTGTATTACAAATAAATACATTACAAGCCCATTCACAAGTCAGGATTATCAGATAGCATTCACAGTCCAATAACTACATGCTAGTTGTAAGAGACACACTTTAAGGACATAGACATTGAAAACTTTAACAACATTTAAATGCCGTGACTCTGAACAACTAATACGGACAAACTAGCATCTGTGGAGGCCAAACCAGATTTTTCTCCACACTCTCCCACTATCTCAGGTGCTCCTGGGATTCCACCTTTATTTCTCGCAATTGGATGGCGGGTCTGCAGAGCCGCCGCGGTTCCCGGTCCACGAGGAGAGCCCTGGCCGCAGATGCCGGACGGCATGGAGAACGTCTGGGCGGACTGAGCTGAACCCAGGATCAGGGAAACGAGTTTTAGATTTAATTTCCTGAGCTGTGCCTCTCGCGACCAAGAGAATTGGACTTATTTCTTTTCCTCTTTCTTTTACATTTTGTGAAAAATCATTCCTGCTCTTTGAACTAGCAAATGAAAAGTTGGCCAATGTCAGCCATGTAGGAGTCCGGAACTGTCGGCCAAAAATATTTTTGTGCTTAGCGGGAGGAAAAGTTTGCTAAAGCAGCAGTAATCAACAGGCAGGTGTTAGCTGAAAGAATAATGTCTACCAACAGGAGGACACATACGTATTTGTGGGTTTGTGTAACTGTACATATAATAACTGAAGATGACTCTTTACTACTACATACTACATTATGTTAGTAGTATTTGCCTCCAGGCGAGAAATATTACTGATAGAAATTATTACTTTTTTGCATTTGTTTTCTGATAATTTAACATCATACAGAATTGCAAAAACATACACTGTTTTATGACACTTGGATTTTTATTTTTTGCTAAAAAATGGTTTCAATGTTGATTCTTTTATTTTTACTTTTCTGGCCTGCCTATTTTTGTAAGTATGAACAGGATAAAACAGATTTATTTTGTTTTAAAAGATTCGCAACTGGACATGTTTGTTTTCCGAGTGTGTCCCAGCACACACTTGGAAAAGGAAAACAAGCGGACTGAAAATCAACTTTATGGCAACAGTGCAAACAATAACACACAGACTGCAGTCACATTACGGTATCAAGTGCCGGGAGCTGATCTAGGGCCGTGCAAATACTAAGTACTGGTAGTTCATTCCCCCAGAGGAGGTTTTCCTCTACTACACGAGTTACAGCTCGCCCAAGCTGTGCAGCTGTGTCTGAGAAATGACCTTTAGAGTTGGGACGTCATCACAGATTTGTGCAGAACTCTATAAAAGACATCTCGGGGCTCAGCGCTTGACTAGGCACTTCTGAAAATGCTGTTCTATTTATTTAACTTTTTAATATATTGGCACACAAAAAACTATTGTCATTTGAATTTGTACTTAGCCTGACAAATTGCCAGTGGTGAGATATTAGCAAGCTCGTTGCCTTGATGATCGCTAACTGAAGAAATGATCATGTGCAAGATTTGCTGGGCACTCGGTGAGACCATGGCTGGGAAGTATGAGAGCTAGGTCTCTGCTCTCCTGGAGCCTGCATCCCAGCAGGAGAGATACACAGAGGCCAACCACCCTAACGCTGAGGGACATCACGGTAGGTGCCTAATATGCCATAGCCTCAATTCTCTTTGCTAAGAATTAAGAAAAATACTACCTCCTTCATGGCTGCCAAAGAAGTTCAATGGTAAGAGAATTGACACACGGCATGTACAAGAACCCAGTAACCACAATGAACGTACACATTGTATGTCACAAACATGAGATGAGAATGACAGCAACAAGAATAATGAAAAGGGGGAAGGGCATTTAGAGATGGAGGGAGATGGGGCAGTAAGGGGAAAGAGATTTAAAAAACTGAAACAGCTGTGTTACATACATGTGCCAACTCCCCAAGATGGATGTAAACTTCATGTACCGCAAACATGTATTAATAAAATAAAACCAAACAGATAATATGTGAAAATATTTAACACAGTAAAAGTGTGAGCTCTCCTATGCCTACATTAAAAACGTGTAGTTATATTTTGATTGAATTTCTCTCTCTCTCTCCCCCACCCCCTCAGTATATGGCTTCTTTTTCTGCTTACGAAACGACACATACATAAAGATTTAAACAACATGAGCATCTTTCTGAAGTATTACACAATAGGAATTTCAGTTTATCCTTGAAACTCTGGGCCCCTCTCCATGTCCCGTGTCCCCAGCATTAACAATATTCTGTTGTCTGTTCAAAATCTTTGCCATCATTAGTAACTTCAAGGAATTTGAGATAAATATTTGCATAAGAAAGAGTTTTGTTGAAATGCTCCCAAATCAACATATGTTTTGCCATTTGCAGCATCCCCCTAGGAAGCAGGAGGAATAATAAATGTCCAGCCAGATGCTGGACTTCTTTAAGCATTTAACAGAGAGTTTATATCCAAGGCATTTAGCCGTAACCAAACTTCAGCTGTGTTTTTGTTTTAAGACACACATTTTCTCTAACTTTTTGAATACAGAGAGCTTCAAATATCTGCTTTGACTCTTTTTTGGCTCAAATGAAATTCAGTAGTAAGAGTGTACATAGTTAAAGCGTAGTAAAGAAAACGCGATAAATTTTGCTTTGATCGGACATGATAAATAGCATTGCTCACAAGGCACTACCTGCAGCTCAGTGGTTGACTTATTACAAATGTGAAAACATAGTGAATTATAACCTATTACTCAAGGCACTTTATCTTGGTCAGAATTATACAAAGTACTATAATCTCATACATTACAAATAAGCAAGTAATTTGACTGTACATTTTCAAAAATAAAAACACTGAAAGTTTTACTAACTTAAGAGCAGATTCATGTCACTTAATTTTAAGCAATTTACAGATATTAATTCATTTAATACACTGTAAAAAAAAGCAAAGTTCTAAAACAACTCTTATTTTAAAGATAAGTAAACTAATACTAGAAAAATAGATTAAATTTCCCAAACAAAAAACAAATTTGTGGAACATGGCAATTAATATTCACATAATCTACCAACAACTTTCTAAAAGGAGATTGTGCATACTTAGATACTGACCTTCAAAGTTCAAGCTCTTTTTTTTTTTTAATTTATGGCTCTTCATAGTTTCCCAGCAGATGTGTACACTATGATGTGTAACTATGACCTAAAACATTATGAAAACAATTGTTTATACTAGACACAAGAGAGTTTCGTAGCTCTGGTTCATACAACTTAATAATTAAGATCTCTGGAAAAGGAGAAAAATACTCCAGAAAAGAAAGAAGGCACATTTCAGTGGAAAAGCCAAGCTGAGCCAAGGAAAGGAAAGCCAAGGACGACTAAAAAGAATGACATTTCACAACAGTGCTGGATAATTTTGCCACTGTAAATAGAAACGGAGAGGCCATTAATAACTTAGACTTTCGCATCCTCGGTATGATAATTCGGATAATCATAAATCAGGGGCCTCCCCCCACCCCCAGCTGGCCATCAGGCTCCCCAGTCAACTGCTCGTCACAGCACTGTCCTCAGAAGTGTTGACCAAAAGTTCATCATTACTGAACAGTAGCTCACTAATCTGCACCATAATTCCATTTTCTAACTGTCCCTGAGAAAATCTAGGTAAATCAGCCACCCAGGCGTTATTAGGTGCACTTTCCCTTTGGAAAGTCTTCCGTGAAATGTCTCTTATGCAATGGTATGAGTCTAAGTTGTAAAATACTGTGAAGAACAGAACCATGCCACATCGCTACAAGACTCTTGAGAAAGTTACTGTCATTATGTTAAAGTGCCTTCTTTGCTGGAACACAAAGAATCTCATTTCGGCTCCTGGCAGCTAGAGGCTCTGCCTGTCCTGAGTGAACGTTGACATCGCACACTGCGTCGCTCCAGATACTTCCCTCTTAGGTTTGCTTAAGACCCTTAAGGACATAACCTGTTTAGCAAGCTCATCTGCTCTGCATTCGGACAGAGTTGTGTACACGGTGTAATCACAAAATTTGGTGAGCGCTCACATTTTAAAATGGTATGATAGCAAAACACACATTGCCATTAACCCTGCTCAAAATACTCAGCTCACTCTGAACACACTTATTCCATTGTTCTTGCCACTTTCTGAAGCAGCTTATAGTTTATATTTATGGCAATTTCTGCCAAATAAAATGATTACAGTGTGTCTTCATCCACTTTACTCACTTGATCAGGCACCACGTGACTTCTGGCTCTTCCCCAAAGTCAAAATGACCGTGAAAGGGAAACGCACTGAATGGACTCAGGACATTGAGGGAGCCAGGACAGTGGACTAAAGACACAGAGGACTTCCAGAACTGCTGCAGGACACCAAGGATGTTGGGATAAGTGTAGGCAAAGCCAGCGGGAGGATTCTCAGGAGGGATGAATCTCAGTGTGTCCTCTCTGTAACAATTTTTTTTAATCTAAACATTCACCACATTTCTTTAAATCAAAACTTGCATCCTACCCTGCCTTGTTTTTAATCACAACTTGCTCACTCTCTCTTCCTATCATTGTTGTCCTCTGGAAGCCTCCTGTTTCCCTTCTTGTTTCTGTGGCTGCCATTCCTGGGGTGCCCACGCCACCCACTACCACCCTGCCCTGCTCAGGATTACACAGGGGCCGAGCTCCAGCTTCACTTCCTGGCCCCTTGCCGGCCCTCACCGTGACTGGTTGATGGAGGCACTTGGGAGGCTGGCGCCCAGTGGATGGTGCAGCCAGAGCACTCTCCCCATGTCCCACTGTCTTCAGACGTGCAGCCAGGACTGCTTTGTCTCCTGGCCCTGGTCCTGCCACGTGGGCCTGCAGTGGCTCAGAAGACCCTGGCACCTGTGCCCAAGGGGCAGCTGCCTGCTGCTGGTGCTAAGGTGTGCAGTCTTTCTGTGTCCCGCCTGCTCCTCCTCCGTGGTCAATCCTTTGTCCAAACTCCTTTTTTCTGTGAAAATCATTTTATTAAAATGATTAGTGAGGTTCCAGTTTCCTCGGTCAGACCTGACTTATCTCTCTAAATGTCATGTTGTTTTTCACATAGAATCTCTTAAACCTTTTTGGAACTTTGCAAGGAGTCAGGCTAGATAGGGAGGGAAGGGGGAGGAAGACAGAGAGACAGAGAGGAAAAGGGAGACAGAGATAAACAGAAGACAGAGACACAGAGAGACAGAGAAAGACCAAGCAAATATTCCAAGCTTGTAATGGTGGTAAACAGACTTCTAAGGAAATTTCATTTCTTACCATTCTTTTACTTCATTCAAGTTTTTAAATTCACTTTTGCCTTCTCAGTGTTCTTTATAAGATTATGAGAAGATGTTAGGGAATCTAGTTTATGAAAAGGAACAATTAGCTTGTTTTTGCATGCTATGAAAGTAGCAGCAATCTTTTAATACTTTCCAGTTCTTGTTTGGATTTATTTCAAGCATTCTTCAGTCTTGCCTAAAATAACATTTCTTTCTTACATACTCTGATACTTTGAGTCAATTTAAAAATTATGTGCAAAATCTGATTTTTTCAGAGAAAGACACACTTGTTTTCTTTACAATGTCATTAATATTAATCACTCTGAGAAGGCCTGATATTAACATGTGGGGAGTATGATGGAGATATTATAAATCTGTTTAACCTTATAGCAACCTAGCAGCTGTCTTATTCCATATGTGTTTCAGATATTTCTCCAGAATCCTTTAATGGGACATACTTGTATTATTATGTACACACTATCTTAATGTGTTTGTTAGGAGTTTATATTTTTCTTATTTTTTATTTTTTTAAACATTCTTTCTGGACATGCCAGATGTCAAGAAAAAGACCTGTGATGTGTGAGCCCCAGCTCCTCGGTAGCAGATGTATGTTCGTGAGAGACCTTGGGCCTCCTTTTGTTAAATATTTATGTCACATTCACACCACAAAAGAAAACTCACTGAGCAGAACTGATTTTTCCTTCTCACAGATCTTTGTCTAACAAACATATTGTGAAAGGCATCTAGTTTCCATTTTTCCAAATGTGAATTATGAATATAAAAATCAGTATTTTTATAAACTATAATTTCAAGGTTTCTGCACAAAGACTCCTCTGTCAAAGGAAGGGCTAAAGCCACACAAATTATTAATTATTTTTATGTCAATAATTGCGGTATTATGTTAAAGCATTCCAATGTTTTCTCACAATTCATTTCTCATCTCAGTCTATTTATGATTTACATTCTAGTGTCTGCTCATAATAATTTTGAGTATGAGATAAAAAAGGGCAAAACCATAAACTTAAAAAGTAAAGTGCGGACCATCAATATAGGCATTTCCAAGCCTTAGTTAAAGTAATCACAAATACTAAGTGGTAAATATGACTATACAGTTCCTGAAAATTAAAACCAAAGAAAGTAAACAAATATTTACCACTTGAAGACAAAAGTAAAACAAATAGTGTGTAAAGATCTATTTTCCCCAGTATTCCATGCTGAATTTTTCTTCATGGCATTTAAGAAGAATAGATAATACCATTAACTGCAACAGTGTTACCTCAAAGTTAATTTTCATTATTCCAGTAATACCTGTTCAATAAAAGATTTTCAGAAGAGACAGAGTCATCATTTAAGTGGTTAATTCTTCAAGAATCCTTCTGAAAAATGATATGCTATTGAATCAATGTAGAAGATTGAGACATAAGGTCCAGACATTTCGCTTTTTAAATATTACTTAATATGGGAATCCGATTTTGAAAATGTATTCAAGTGGATAGTAAAACATGAACATTAGCCAGTGCTGAAAGGCCTATAGCTTAAAAATTATTTGGCAGGTGCTGACGACAATCAAGATGTGATTGACTCCTTCAGATACATCATCAAAGAGAAATTTATATGTTCCAGGTAACACAAGCAAGGAAGAGAAAGGCTTCATTCTACCCTCACCTCTAACAATTTATGTGGTTTCAAAGACTACTCAAACCTGGTAGAGGTGTCCAGCACGGGCAGTTTGTTCTAGGTTTGTATCAGAGAGGAGCTTCCCACGTGCTTCGATGTTTTGAGAAAATGTCAGATGCGTGAACTTTAAACCATGGGAGACAGGAGAATGTGCAAACAGAAAGCTGGAAAGTGTCAGTTCCTTTAACTCACAGATCTCTGAAGTGAATGAAGGGTCCTGGGCGCTGGTGAATTAACCTGAGACTGAAGGGTTCGATTCTCCGATTTAAATCTCTGGTTTGTTGGTGGAGCGCACACAGGGAAAGCAATGATTTGGATTAACCAGAACCGACAGAGAGCTGTCTTCTCAGGTGCCAGCCAGACACCAGGCCCAATCTCAGCAGAAGTCCACGACCAAATGCACTCGCTGTGGAGGGGATGGTTTGTTTTGCGTTCATATATTTACCCGACTCACTAGGGTATCAGCAAGTGGTTCTAACCGAATAGCGAAAAGATGTGTGGAAATAGCCATATGAAAGTATTTAAAGTTTATTATCAGAGCATAACTGATAAAGGAATGTACAGAATAAAATATAACTAGTACAGATTAAAAGCAATTAAAATTTGAGCAGACAGAGAGGAAAAAGGATGAGAAAAGTAGAACCACGTTGAAAGAATCCCCTGGAGAAACTGTCCACCATTGACTAAACTAGGAGAAAAGTTGAGGGGATCTCTGGGTGTCCTAAGAGAGTGGAAGACAGTAACTAGCTCGTGATGTATCCAGAAACAACTTTGGTCAAACTCAAGGCTGTACAGTAACTATTCAAAAGCACCTTGCTCTACTCACGACTCCTCTCCGCCTACATGGTTACAAGCACTGAGAGAAAGCAAACCAGTCTATGTAGTGGACTAGTAGATTCCTGAAACTCTATTTACTTTTTGCCATTTTACTTACTGGTTTTTCAATGAAGTAACTTTTTATAAGTAATATCTCCCAAGAGTATGATAATTCAAACAATGAGGACAGAATGAAAAAATGAGTCCTCTTTTTAATGGCACGGTTTAAAGAAGAGAATTCCTCAGACGGTTTCAGTTGTGGCGATAGTAAATCCTCAAGACTTTTTTCTTCAAGGAATGATCCTGGCTTTCTTTTTCACACATAAATTCAATCTGCTTGCAATCAACTTTCAATCGCTTCTACCCAATCCCACGAATCAGAACCTGAGGCCTCACTGCCGTTATCAATAGCAATTTTACTCAGAAATTTCTTAACTATGAAATACATTGTTGTACCAAGGAAAATATTTTGTAATTTTAAATCAGTAGTATTCCTTAAACCCATCAGTTGTGTATGTCTATTCTATGGAAACTAAATCCACAACTAAACTTTAAACCAGACCCAAACGCCTATCAAGAATATAGTCCGCCAAAGGATAAAGATCAGGCAAATTGATAATATTAATTATGACATTAACTATAAAGGTTACCAAATAAGAGATGTTGATTTTACCCAAGAAAAATCAATGTAAAAAGTACAGAATTTTCACATTTTGAATGCTTAACAAAACATAACTTGAATTCTAAAGTTCTCCTTGAAGTTTGTTAGAGATAAAATGTGAGTCTTAAAGCCAAGTTGACAGGGTTAGGAAGTACTTCAGGAACTTGGAAATCAAACTTGGTGACTTTCACTCTCTGAAAGGGCTGCAAAATGCTCCCTTGGTGTTAGATTCACAAGGAAGTGTGTGTCAGTTTAAGGCAGGTTAGTTAAAGTAACATCTAATCATGTATGATTCGGTTTGCAGGCACAGTATATGCACATATACACACACATATACCTACATGTGTTTTAAACGAGCTATTTGTAAAGGAAAGTATTTTTTCAGCTAAGCAATGTTGTCTTCCGTTCTGATAAAGAAGGGAAGGAAGGGTGGGGGAGATGGAAAGGTTGTTTCAACTAAAGAAACAACTCGAAAACACAATGTCTTTTCTATCAACCTAGATTCCCACAAGGGAAAAATTGTTGCTAAAATTTCCAGTGGATAATTGGAAAGAAAAAGTCAACCTGTGTGTACATTTCAATTAGGGAAGGCAGAAGAAGGAGTTAAGTGGAGCAAGCATGTTTATGTTGGGGTGACAATTTTGTAACTCCAAATATGCAGTTCCAACCTTCATAATGCAGAAATACTAGTTAGCTGACTTTCTCAAAGCTGGTATTCATTCATTCTCTCTCTCTCTCTCTCTCTCTCTCTCTCTCTCTCTCTCACTCCCCCTTCCCCCATTTCATAGATTTTTTTTTTCCTTCTGTAAGGGAATGGGGACCCTGGAATTGCCTTCCTCCTTTAGGAGTCAAGAATCTACCCTAAGACCTTTCTGGGGAACTCTCAGTTGCTAAAACATAATTTAAAATCTAGCAAATGGTTTCATCAATTGATACAAAGTAACATATAGATGTCTATAAGCTTAATAACTTGTACTACCACATTAGCACCATTTCCTTGGACACACTAATTTGACTGGAATTATTTCAGCAGAACAGAACATCTTCGTTCTAAAGCCAATTAATTTAATGTAAAAGGCTTCCATTTGTACCAGTTAGAGGGGCACCGCCATTGGCATTTGCACTTGATTGAAAGCTGTTGGATTGTCTGTCATTCTGTAAGGAGAATTTTGCTTTAAGATTTATTTTTTAGAAAAAGTCAAACAGCTGCTTTTAGTTTAAATAGTTTATTCTTACTAAAACTCATGGCAGTCCAGAGACATTTTTCTATCAAGGTTTATCTCCACTTGTTAAAACTTAGATAAGAGGCTGCCAGATTTTCTGCTTCAAAAGAGATAAGAACAAATGTGGCCCCAGACGGACTCATCTGTCTTTATCATGGATGGTTTTCCAGAGCGAAGTAAAAGCTCACCTATCTCTGCTTATAAAGAGGGTATATTCGAATCAGACAAAAGAGGAAACATCAGATATTCATTTCCAAAGACAGGGGCATGGGTTTTGTAACAGAGGAGGGAATAATTCATAACTAATATAACAACGAAAGTTTACAGATAGTTTATATGTTACTCTTGAACTTCAGACTCAGATATTTTAAGGGTTTCAGTGAAGGCTAAATAATTTTAAACAGTCACTCATCACTATTCGAATGCTTAGGATTGAAAGTGATTTCCCTGTCCAAAATTTGCAAAATTGTTTTAAATTCTTTAAAACAAATTTTTGATACATAAAAATTTTATACACCTATGGGGTATTGCAAGATGCTTTGACACATACATTGTGTACATTGTGTAATGTCCAGATCAAACTAAACTCACCTATCTCCTCAAACATTATTCTTTTCTTTTTGGTGAAAACATTCAAAATTATGTTTTTTGAGATTGCTTCTCATTTTTAAAAAATGACATACATTACAGTTATCTACTATCACCCTTGTGAGCCACAGAACACCAGAACTTCATTCTACAAGTCCCTCTCCAAGTTAGTACCTGATGTCACCACACACACACACACACACACACACACACACACACACAAACACACACAAACACACACACTCTCTCTGTCTCCCTGACCACTAGTGACCACTATTCTACTCGCAATGTCTCTGAGATCAACTTGTCTTTTCAGATTGTTTCCTTTGCTGTAAAGAGCATTTAGTTTGCTATAATACCAGTCATCTATTGAACTATTGTCTTTCTTCCTTCCTTTATCTTTTTTTTCTTTTCTTTTCTTTCTTTCAATATTTTGCATCCCACATATGAGTGAGCTTGGGGATTCTGGTCTTCCTCTCTCTGGCTTATTTCAATGGAACATGATGGCCTTCAGCTCTGCCCACATTAGTCACTAAGGATAAGAGTTCATCCTTTTTATGGCCAAATAAGACCCCGTTGTGTAAAAGTTCCTCACTCTCTTTACCCTCTCACAAGCTGATGGACACTCGGGTTGTGTTCATTTCTTGCTTGTGTGAATAGTGCTGCAAGGCACACAGGGGTGCAGGCATCTCTCTGACGTGGTACATGCTTTCCTTCCATTGTCTACCCGGAAGTGTGATCGCTAGATCATATGATAGTTCTATTTTTAACATTTTTAAGAACTTCCAGACTGTTTTTTATAATAATCGTGCTAATTTACATCCCCACCAAGATGTAACGTGTTCATTTTACCTGACATGCTCACCTGCATGTCTTTTATCTTTTATGATAATATTTTCTAACTGGTGAAACTTAATATCTCATTGGAGATTCAATTAGCATTTCCCTGAGAGACTAGTAATGTTACATTTTTCATATATCTTTTGGCCATTTATTTTTTTCTTTTGAGAAGTGTCTACTTACAGCAACTACTCAAACTCTATGATATTTACTTTTTTTAATTGAATTGAGTTCCTTTATATCCTGGATATTAAGCATAAGTGTAGTTTGCAAATATTTTCTGTCACACTGTAGGTCGAATTTTGTTATTAGTACATGTTTGCAGTTCTAGCAGTTTACAATCATCTTAGGGAGTAGTTACATGCACAAATTACTGCTTTTTTTTCCTAATTGCCTTCCCTTCCCTCCCCCACCCCCTCCTCCTCTGATTCTCCATCACCTTTTACATACTTGTTGATATTATGTGCCTTAGCTCAGTTATGGCATACGTTTACATTGACTGGAGTTATTAGGATACTGTACATGGCATGTATCTATTCATCTTAGTTCCCCTTCCCCGCCTTACCCCTCACCATTGTTTCCTTGGACCATTTCCCTAATTAGGTGATGTCTGTCTCCTTGTCCATTTCTATCCACCCATTATCATTTTCTTTGCTTGTATTTTTCTTCACTCAGATGAATGGTACCATGTGGTATTTAAGCTTGTGTATGTGGTTTATTTCACTCAGCATTATATTTTCCAGCATTATATTTTCCAGGTGCATCCATTTTCCTACAAATGCCTCAAATCTGTCCTTCTTCATAGCAGAGTAGTATTCCATTATATATAGGTACCACATTTTGTTTATCTAATCATCTGTTGATGAGTATACAGATTGCTTCCAGGATTTAGCTGTTAGGAATTGTGCTAGTATAAACATTGGTATGCAGGTATCAGTGTAGTATGACGACTTAAGCTCTTTGGGGAAAATACTGAGCAGAGGAGTAGCTGGGTCGTATGGAATTTCTAATTTCAGTTCTTTGAGAAATCGCCATACTGATTCCCAGAATGGTTGTACTAGTTTGCACTCCCACCAACAATGCAGGAGGGTGCCTTTTCACCACAGCCGCGTCAGCACTTGTTATTGTCTGATTTCCTAATGATTGCTATTCTTTCTGGAGTTAGATGGGATCTTAGCGTTGTTTTAATTTGCATTTCTCTAATGGCCAGAGATGTTGAACATTTTTTCATGTATTTGTTAATCAATTACATTTCTTCCTCTGGGAAGTGTCTGTTCATTTCTCTAGCCCATTTCTTGACTGAGTCTTTAATTTTAGGTTTTTTTTAATTTTTTTAATTCTTTATGTATTCTAGATATTACTCCTCTGAGGAGTAGCTGGCAAATTTTTTTCCCATTCTGTAGGTTTCCTTTTCACTCTGCTGATTGATTCTTTTGCTGTACAGAAGCTTTTTAGTCTGATATAATCCCATTTGTTGAGTCTTGCTGCTCTTTGTTGTGCAGTTGAGGTTCTGTCAGCATGTCCCTTCCTACTCCTATGTCTTCAGGTGGTTTACCTATTTTATCTTCCAGAAGGTTTAATGTTTATGTTTTAATGTTTAGATCTTTGATCCACTTTGATTTTAATTTAGTACATGGTGAGAGATAAAGGTCTAGATTCATCTTCCACAAAACAGATAACCAGTTTTTCCAACACCACTTGTTGAATAGGCTAGCTTTCCTCCAACATGTGCTTTCGTACTCTTTGTCAAAGATCAAATAGCTGAATCCGTCTGGGGCAGCTTCTGTATCCTCTGTTCTGTTCCATTGATCCACGTATCTGTTTTGTTCCAGTGCCGTGCCACTTTTTACCACTACTGCTTTGTTGTGTAGCTTAAATCTGGTGTCACTATGCCACCTGTTTTGCTCTTGTTGTCCAAAACTACCTTCGCTATTCGGAGTCTCTTATGTTTCCATGTGAATTTTACCATTATTTTCTCCAGATCTGTAAAGTATGCTGTTGGTATTTCAATTGGGATTACATTAAATCTGTATAAAAGTTTTGGAAGTATAGCCATTTTGACAAGTCTTTTCCGATTTTTGTTTCTTTTGCTGTACAGAGCATTTGAGTTCTCTTTTTTCTTTTTTCCCTTTTATTTTTGCAGTATGGAGTATTGAACCTAAGAACACTCCACATCTGCATTACATCATAACCTTTTTTATATTTTATGTGGAGAAGAGTCTTACAAAGTAGCACGGGCTGGCCTTGAACTTGCGAAGTCCTTTGCCAGGATGCCAGGCATGCATCACCATGTCTGGTCCCACTGGACTGTTTTCTCTTTTGTTTCCTGTGCTTTTGGGGTCTTACACATTCTTGACCATTCCAATGTTCTGAAGCATTTCCTCTATGCTTTTGTTTAGTTCTTTCATAGTTTCAGATACTATATTCAGATCTTTAACTCATTTGGAATTGATTTTTCTAACTGGTGAGGGACAGAGGTCTAAGTTGATTTTTCTACATGTAGATATCCAGTTTTCTCAGCACCATTTATTGAATGGACTGTCCTTTCTCCAATGATTGTTCTTAACACTTGGGGCCAAATTCAGTTGGCTGTAGATTTGTGGGTTCATTTCAGGTTCTCTCTTCTGTTCTACTGGTGCATGTGTTCGCTTTTATGCCAATGCAATGATGCTTTCATTACTAAAGCATTTGAATATATTTTGAAGTCAGATAATGTTAAGCCTAGTACCTTTTTTTTTTTTATCCAAATGGTTATGGCTAGGGTTTTTGTGGTTCCATAGGAATTTGGGGACTTTTTTTCTATTTCTGTGAGGAATGTCAATGGTATTTGGATAGAAGTCGTGTTGAATCTGTATATTGCCTTTTGGGAGTGCAGACATTTTAATAATATTTATTTTTTTAATCCATGAACACAGTAAATATGTTTTCTACCTCCATAGTATTGTTTTATATTTATCCATTAACATTTATATGTATTTACTCAAATGTTGAATGAAATAACTATTGAAAAATATTGTACAGATAATTTAGGCATTTATGTACAGAAGATTAAAGTATCAAGAAAGAGAAAAAATTTCATAATGGTAAATATACGAAGATACAAGTAGTTGACATGCATTATGACAAGGATTATGGGAGAAAATGAGTGAGGAAAGTGTGCAGAAGGCACATATATCAAACAGAGATACTGGAGCTGTGAGTTGAACAATAATCAACAGGATTATTCTACATTAAGAATGAAACAGGGAAGGACTTTGTATATAAGGGACATAAACAAAGACTCCAAATTACAAAAGAATGTGTGGAGTTTGAGGACAGAAATGTTGTATGATAGCATTGTATATCCTTAACTGTTTGAAAGGTCTGTAGGAAACAATGCAGGAGACAGAGTTTGAGGCTAGGTTAATAAAAGAAATTTAACTGAAGCTTTGGCAAAATTGTGTGCTGCATTGCTGACAAAGAAAACAGGTCACTGTGGCTAAACTATGTGATATCTTTGGGTAACCAAGGCAAGGGAAAGACAGAAAAATATTACAGACATACTATGTAATGAATTCAGATGGGTTTTGTGTGCGGTCCTAAAATACTTGTATTTTTAAAGGGAGCAATGGAGGGTCATGGGAGACATTTCCACTGGGGGATGATATGGTAAGGTCTGTGTTTTGGGAAACTGTGTCACTTGACAATGTGTAGGAAGCAAATGACAAAAGACGAAGGGTTACATGCCTTTTGTCTGGTCATTACTCTTCCACATTCAGGCAAAGCACATTTTCTTTGCTTTACGGATCTGGTAGCAAGGACATTATACGCTGCTCAGTTACTGCTATGAGTTCGATGTGGTTTATCCCCATTAAAATCCATGTTGACATCAAATTGTAAGATATGTGGAGGCTGTAAGTGATTTAATGCGTTTCTCAGGAAGGTGGATTAGTTCTCATGGGACTGGATCTGCACTTGTAAGGGTGGGTTGTTCCAAGAGTCTGACCATTTCTGTTCCATCCTCCCTTCCACACACAACACTCGCTTCCCTGCTTTTCCACAATGCGGGAAGAACATTGAGACCTCTTTTAAAGCCAACAGTTACAGTGGTCCAGTCTCAAACCTTCAGCCTCCAGAACTGTGTCCTAAGTAAACCTCTTTTCTTTTTAAATTATCCAGTCCTAGCTGTTTATATAACGATAGAAAATGGACTAAGGCTGGTAGTGATTTGTGCTACTGAACACATCATCCATCTCACCGCAGTGAAAGGAGGAGCCGAGGGTCTGCAAGCCACTGAGCATGTCTAGGGCCTCTGGAGAGCAGAGAAAAATCATGGCTTCTCTCTGGATTTTTTTTTTTTCCAGATATCTCTGCTAGGGAAGAGCTCACCTTGGTGGTAGGCACAGAGCCACTTGCAACTTTCAAACCAGTCTGGAGGGAATAGATGCCCCAAAATTACAGTTGATATTGAATAGAGGAAGAGAGAAAGCGATTGGTTTCTGATAGGATTTTATTCTCATATGCAACCTCCTTGGAGACCAGCTCGACCCCACTTCTAAGTTTTCCTTCTGTAATTGCAGCAGTTTGAGTATGGAAAGAGCCCCAGTTCGCTACCTTACCTGTGCCCTAGACAATTGAGTTCTCAGCCCCTGTCAGCGCAAAGCAAGTCCACTCGAGACCCTGGATCCAGCCTCAGTTGCCTCTGAGTGAGCAGGGGCCTCAGATGCCGAAGGCAGCTCGATGCCTGGAGACGCTGCCACTCCCATAGCAGACCAAGGTGGCCTGCTGGAGAGGAGAGACCACTCGGAGGAGCGGAGCCTCTGGAGGCTGACAGCAGCTGACTCGCCTGTCACCTTCCCATCTAGCCCAGCCCGGAGGACCCAGACCCAGGGCAGACCCGAGAACTGCTCTCGACCCGACCCTGGACCCGACCCTGGACACTGAAAGCAACGTACACTGTAGTGCTGTAGTCTCTGAGATGTTACTGCTATTTCTGGCGTAGCACTATTGTGGCAGTATATACTTGATAAGCTAAGACAACACATTTTGCCTATTTTGACATAAATTAAATTTGACTTTTTGACACAACTAAGAGGCTATTGATATAACCAGCTAAGAAGGCTTTTCAATAGTCTAGGCAAGAATGCACAAGATTTTAACATTAAAAACAACTAGAGAATGTAAACTGGCTCTGAAAAAATAAAGCCTTAAAATTTCTAGATAGTGATGCACAAAACGAGTGGCATGACTGATATGTATCTAAGGAGAAGGGGGTGGGAGTAAAAATGGTGCTACCATTTCATCCGGGGAAATTCATGTGTCTGGTAAATAAAATGAGGAATAAAGAAGTCAGGCAGGGGGCTGAGGAAACAGTAAGCGTAATTTAGGTCTCTGATATCCTGAGAGATAGTTGACAGAAGTGAGGGGGAGAGTAGACTTTAAAAAGACTTAGCATTTAATGTTTCAAATGTTATAGAAAATTCAAATATGATGATTTTAATGAAAGCTTTGGGTTTAATAATTAGCATGGACTCACTGAATTTTCTAATGCAATCTCATTAAAAAATAATTGAAAACATGAAGATGACAGTTGCTCAAATCATTAACAATTGTTATTGTATCCTAAATATCCTTTTAAAAGCACACACACATACAAGCACACACCTAAAAGCAGAGCTCCATATGCTGTTACTCATTCTTTCATTTAATCTTTATTTTATTACCCGCTTTTTGCCACGTTTATTACTAGGGATGGGGACAGACTCTCTGATCACACTCCAGTGGAGGAGATCACATGTGGACACGGACATGAACTACACCACAAATAAAGTGTAGAGGGAAACATTTAAGAATGTATATACCATATTGTCAGAGAGAGAGAAAGAATCAACTCTACCTTCAGAGGGTTTCCTCAGAGATAATGTATGAAGCATGACTCTTGATCCTCCATCTGAATAAGCAAATATATGACCGTCTAGGTGAAAGAAACAATTTGTTGGAGTGCACAGAGCTGTTAAATCGCATGGAGTCTGATCAAAGAAATTTCGACAGCTTGGACTTGATGGAGCGCAGCACTCGCGAGGAAGCTAGTTACTGAGGCTGGGGACGGGCAAGGGCTTTCTGTCTTCCCAAGACTGGGATCTCTCCAAAAGGAAAGTCGAAGGCCAAAGACACTTGAGCGAGGACACTGCTGGATGACTTTAGTTTAGAAAGACAGCGTGGACTGGGCACGATGTGCAGAACGAGGCTGGGTAACATCATGGCCCAGGCAATTTATTTTCTGAACATCAGTCATTCCCATGAAAAGCCACCAGGATGTTTTTCCTGTCAGTGTAAAACCCACAGATGGCTTTGCTTACTGCTTTATTATAGATCTACTTGCTTTAAAACTCAGACCTACATATCCACAATAAAACTAGTGTCACTATTTTAGAACGAATAACCTTATTTTTATGGTTTACTCTTACACACCACCTAAAGTAATCTGATGCATGTCTAGTGCCAGGTAAACAGCTTGGGAAACTGCTTTGTAGTCACTAGGGGTAAGAAAAAATAAGGGACAGAGAAGAAATACCCGGAGATTATATTCATTAATGCCCGATAACTGATGAGGTGATAGACGCAAAACCAGGGGACTTTATGTTATACGCTTAATATATGCCCAGCACTATTTAAGCATTTTGCTAAATGAGAAAAGGGTGAATTCTCTCCATGTTACGGAATTATCCAATTTTATAGATGAGACGTAGAGTGTAGAATCTAGCAGATGGTTCAGCTTTCTCATCTCAGTAGCTTTCCTAAAGATTTAGCTGGCTACAATAAAGATTTAAAACCAACACAAACAAGGTAGCAATTTACCAATTTAACAAGATCCTGCCTCCAAAAAAAAGTGGGGATTTGGTATGTAGTTCAGTATAAAGACCCTGGGTTTGGTTCCCCTGTGCTGCAGAGGGAAAAAAGAACTTGCCAGTGAGAATGACAACCACTTCATTGTGGATTGCAATGTTGGAGCTGTGATCCAGCAGATGACCAACTCGGTCCTCCTTGAGGGGAGCTGCGAACAGTTTAGCAGCATGGGCACAGCATGAGGAAAGGGGCCTAGCTAATGGCAGTCGGAGAACATAGAACAAAGGACCTCTCTTCAGATAACTCCAATGCAGCTCACGTCATGTTCAAAAGAATTGCTTTTCCAAATCAGCTTCTGCATACTACCATCAGGGGTGCATTCCCACCACTTCCGCATGGAAATCAAGCCGGAGTTTTCTCACACACAGCCACCCACTGCACGGTGGAACAGTTGAAGATGGGAAACTTAAACACCATGATAATCAATTAGTAATCACGTTGTTAGAGAGAGGTCACTGAAGAATATTATTATTTTCAATGAGTTTCAGTTCATAGAAATCAATACACATTTGAAACAAATTTTATGAAAATGTAAGTATTCATACAACCAATATAGTTGCTTGTAAGAGGAAAACCGCTTCCAATAGTAAGATACTATTGAAATGAATTTCTTATTTCTGTCACTGGAAAGATTCTGTTTCTAAAAATCATAAAAGAGGATGCTCATAAAAATGAGCCCAAACCAGCTCAGACGTCAGCAAAATCCAATAAAAGAGACACAAGAACAGCTTTGCAGCCTTGGCTTTGCCCAAACCGGAATAGAAATGGGGAAAGCCAGGATGGGTGCCATCGCGCAAGGCTCCGAGTCCTGAGGAAGAAGCTGGAAACTTGTGCCCGGACCTGCCTACACCCAGCAAAACGATACCCGCCTTTTGGATCTGGGATCATGGCAAACGCCGCCAAGCACTGTTGAGTTCTCGAACTGTTCTGCAGCAGAAAGAGACATCCATCTTCTGTTCCCACCTTGCGCATATCAACCCTAGACCATAAACAGGCCGTGGTAGCAGATAAGGCTTAGGACACAAGTACCATCCATAGGTATAAAAATACCCTTCTTTGCACCATGCAGATTTATTTAAATTAAAGCTGGCCAATGTTCTCTTTCTAAATTTAGTAATTTCTTATTCTGTGTCCAGAGTAGAAGTCTAACTTCAAGATATTTAGCTATCGTTCCTTGAGAACTCACTATTTTCAGACGGTGCCATAATGATAAACAGCACGCATATTAAAGTGCTTTTTAAAATGAAAACTTACTTGACTTCATGCCACATATACCGTATATCCATGTCATGTAGAGAAAACAAGAAACTGACCGCGCACAGAGCTAACACTTTCCCTGGAATTCAAAGCAAGAGAAAGTATCCTTATTGTCCGCAGAAAGAAGTCGAGACATGAGAAGCCAGAAAAATTACAAACGATGCTCCAATGAGACTTAAACCTTCATACTTTGTCGGTGGGAGATTAAACTCGCGCAGCCCTATTTGCAGGTAGCTTGGTTTTACATGTAAAGAAATTTGGAAGTAATCGTCTGCTATATTTCAATCAATGATTTTTTTCTTTGTGGCATCTTAGTTAACAAAAGGAGATTTCAATTTTTTTGGCTTATCACTGGTTGGTCTACTTCAGTAAACTAGCTAATCCATATCTATATGTAGATACACACCCAGCAAGATCGGGGAAAGTGATGTGATTTAAACTTCTATATAAGGGGTGCATGAAATTCATCCGGGGAGCCTGCAGACCCCTCAGAGTAGCAGACAGTCACTGTCCAAGGCTGTGTCATTCACAGATGTCCCCCACCCTCCCCGGGAGAGGGCTGCACTGGCGCCTCAGGGATGGCAGGCTCAGCAGTGGACTCGCTCCATCAGTGAACTGTGCACAGAGTGATGTCCCTTGCACAGCGCCTGCTGGGCTGGGCCATCGAGCCCAAGGAGTGGAGCCTCCTGCCCACCCGAACCATCGCCTGCAGAGTTCTCCCTTCCTGCACTGGCCCCCGTCTGCCCCCGAAGCAGCCCTTCGGTCTCAGCCTTCTCCGCGCTCGCCCAGACACGCAAGGCCTGCTGCTGCTCTAGCCTCTCCCACGTGCATCATGCATCGTTTCGAACCGCTTGTTGCTCTCCGTGGAGCAGCGCTCCTTCCTCTCCTCAGCTCCTGGCTGGACCCCAGCATGGTCCTCGTGGAGAGAAAGGGCCTCCCTGGTCAGAGATCTGGTACCTCAGGCCCCGTCTCTGATTCACCACCCCGCTTTTTTTTTTTTTCTCCTGTCATTTCTAAAACCTCTGTTTTCCATTTCTGAACCATTTTTTTCTGAAGTCCTCAGCAAGTAGTTCCTTGCTATATACTATGTGTGCTGAGGGAAGTACCTGGCACGCAACGGATGCCCATGAATCCTACCTGCAAGTTAAGCTCAGGAGTGCTGGGACTAGGAGTTGCAAGTTCTTTAATAAATGGTTGCTTATTTTGCTGCAAAGAATTTCTATAAATCTCAACAAGCAGAAAATGAATTAACTTCTTGAAATATATCCTTAAAAACTAGGAAAGCAGAAACTCATATCAAAATAGATGTTTTAGCAGTTTCATCCCGAAAAATATGAAACTAAAATACAGATCATGGTGCAGTGAGATGGAAAATATATTGTAAAGAGGACAGATTGCACCACATGACATAGTGCCTCTCCCCATAGCTGTTCCTTTGTTAACTTATTGGTAAAATAAAAATATACACATTGTCGTGAAGGTTAAATCTTCCATCCATACTCACTTTTAACTAAGGTCAGTTACATGAGAACCTCTGAATAAATATTGGTTGTAGTAGTTGTCTTAATTAAATATGCTTTACATTTCAAGCACATTAGACATTGTTATTTAGAATTAACCAATTCTTAATATTTTCCAAATAGGATGTCCCTTTAATAATAAACTTGGCATTCCATTAGTTATACACTTTAAGAATTTGGTCATTAGAAACTAAACCTCTTTTTTCTCAGGAATATGTGAAACCCATATAGGAAATCCCTAGGCTGTTTTAAGACCAAATGTATACAAATATATTTGATTTAAATGGAAGCAGTTGCTAGAAAATACATGCAAAGTATTGTTTTTCATTCACCTTATTCACCGGATCTGGCATCTTACAACTTCTGGTTCTTCCCCAAAGTCAAAATGTCAATAAAAAGTAAAAGTTTTGAATCAATTTAAGACATTAGGTCAGCCAGACCAGCCAGCCCGACTAAGACACTCACATTAGAGGACTTCCAAAACCGCTTCAGAAAGTGGCTAGAACGATGGTTAAAGTGTGTTTCAAGCTAGGGCAAGTATTTTGAGGGGGATTAATGGCCGTGTGCCTTTTACTATAGTAATTTTTAAAAATTAAACATTCACCATATTTTTTATCATACTTTGTAGCTCAGTGGTAGAGTATCTGTAGGTTTGATCCCCAGCACCAGAAGGAAAAGGAAGCAAGGAGGGAAAGAAGGGAGGGAGGGGGAGGGGAGGGGAGGGGAGGAGGGGGAGGGGAGAAGAGAAGAGAGGAGAGGAGAGGAGAGGGGAGGAGAAGAGGAGTCCAAATTGGCCATAGCTGTGGCTGGAGGAGATGAAGGGAGAACTATTTCAGGAAGACCGAACACTATGCAAGTTAATGAGGCAAAAAGCGAAGGAGCAGATGGAACGAACACCCAGCAAAGCGTGCCCACGTGCTCCCGAGGACCTTCAGGGCCTCTCTGCTGTGAAGCAGGGCGGCAGCTCCGAGGTCGCTGGGACCCAGCCGAGCGCACACGCTCCTCCAGCCGCACGGACGGGCCGGGGGAGGGAGAAGAACCTGCACTCAGTGTTTTAGGGCACCGAGCGAGCGGCGGAGAGAGAGAAGGAGGCCTGCACAGGGGCAGCGAGGCCCGCGGGGGAGGAGGCAGAGGGGACACCCAGCCAGCCGACCTGGGGACGACCGGATGCCGCTCTGCAGATGGAACCGGAAGGAGAACATCAGAGAGAGGCGACTTGACCGGAGTTTGGAAGGTGTCACTCGAAGCGAGCAGGGCCTCGCAGGTGGAGCGGAGCAGGAGCTCATATTCCCACACGAACCTCGTTAAGAACATGGTGGACTCCAGCTCCCCAAACTCCGGCCATTCAGGCGGGGAGAGGGGGCCCCAAACTCCAGCCGGCCAACACGCAGGCGCGGGAGAATGATGCCAAGAAAAGCGTTTCCAGGCTGCCTTTACCGTCACGGGGGTGAGCACAGGAGTCGAGAGACAACCCGGAGGAAAGAGACTGCCGGCTCCCGGGGGACCCTCGGCCTGCGGAGGGGCTTCGGGGGAGGGCGCCGCATAAACGCGTGCCGAGGTCAGCGCGGGGGCCCGGTTAATACGCCTCTAGTGGGAGCGGGCAGCCTCCGGGAGGCCGAGCTGGCTTTTCCACAGTCGGCCTCAAACTCACCTGCGGGAGTAAGCGGACGCGGCTCTGAATCTGCACACGAAGCTGACTCGAAGAATAAAATCACCTCCGCAGCTCACGAGCTCTTGCGGGCCTTGGCATCCTCCGGCCTGCGGGGTCAGTTCCCGGGTTGGAAGGGTGACCCGCGCTCCTGACCCCGTTTGTACTGCTGCCCTTAGCTCGCTACCCGCTTGCACTTTGCTCTGCATTTCACTTCCACGTCTGCCAGCAAATCAGCCTCGACTTCCGCCTACGAGGGCCTGTTCCCGCCCGGCCCCAGAGCAGGGCAGGCGCCCAGGGAGCTGCAGGAGCTGCACCTGGGTTGGAGCGAGGCCTCAGCCCTGCGGGCGCTTCTGGGGCTGCAGCAGAGCGCCTGGAACCTGGTGATTATACGAACAGGAATGTATGATTCTCACTTCTAAATGCTAAGACGGAGTTACAACGTCCTGCGAGAACCTTTTTATTATGTGGCCGCATGGCAGAAGGCATCCTGGGAGAGAGCGACAGAGACAGAGAGGGAGACACAGGCAGGGAGAGACCGACACGTTCTGCAGGAGCACATTACCCACTTCCCAAGGGCAGAGTCCTGTGTTACAGGCATCTCTAAGGGTCCCCCTGTAGCATCAAGGACCACGTTTCTGGGTTTCTGGGTGTGGACCTTGAGGGCACGCTCAAAACACAGCAGGCCGTAAGGCAGACAGGCATCTCCTTTTCTAGGCGGTGTTTTGAATTTTCTCAATTATTCATTCTTTTCTGTGATTTAAAAGTACTGCAGTTCTTTTAAGTTTTTTTAACTAAATTTCAGTATCATGTATATAATGGATATGATCTCAATTTTTAAAAGAAGAAAATCATAAAACTCAGGTTTTGATTTTAAAAGGTTGTAGATCTTCGTTTCCCACACAGGCGCTGTCTCTAGGTGTATGATACCAGAAGAGTCGTTAAAACTTGCAGCTGTCTTTTTTTCCTTTGTAAATGGCAGAGTGATTTTCACCCTGGTTGGCTGCTGCGCGGGTCTGGGACTCCGTGTACGGAAGAGCACGGTGTCCTCGGAAGGCGCATCTCTGGTTCCTACAACCCCGCCCGTTACCTCAATAAAGGTGAAAAGCACTACTGCCTTTTCATGTTTCACAATAAATTCTGAGCTTTTTGACCTTGTGGTGCCCCTGAGAACCTCCAGCACTACGTGTTTCTGCCCATTTCTTACCATTTTGCACCCCCTCCCTCCGCCACAGCTGGGCACCCCTGACCTGCACGCAGCACTACAGCCGTGACGCTTCGCTCCACACCCGGCAGGCCCGGGAGGCCTGCGCGAGCCCAGTCTGACCTGACAGGAGAGCAAAGGGACCAGGCAGGATTCATGATGAAAACTCTCCCCTAAAGGTCATCTTACTACCTCCCGTCCACTGACACAGATACAGGTGTAGAACCCACATCAATTAAATTACAATTGATTACGATGATTAAAGGGAGCTTGGCAGACAGTAAGCACAGAATAAGTATCATCTGCTGCCACCAGGTCATCTGCAAATATAACTGAAAACTTGCCCTGCTAAAACCTTTGCAAAAGAAAACTTCGTACAATTTCATTACCAAAAATTGCTTGTGGTCTCACTGTTGGAAAAATCACATTATTTTCTTGGTAATTAATGCCTCAATCTCTGAATCTATGAAAAAAGTTGTAAGATTTAGGGGAATGTTAGGAAGAAGTGAAGGATCAAAAAGCATACTCACCTGGAAACATTGAAGAAATGGGAAGATTAAAGAAAAAGAAATATAAACTTAACCAGCAGTGCAAAGATGGAGAGAATCGTAAGATAAAACATTAACATTCAGATTGTTCAGATTGTCAGGATTAAAGATTTTAATAATCTTCCTCATTAAGGGAGAATGAGGCCAAACCTTACTAACATCTTACTGTGTACTGGAGAAGCTTTTGTGTTTTCCGTTTTTGTGTTCCTGCTCTAAGACCCTCCAGGCTCGTCTATGCCATAAGAGTGATGGTCGAGTTGTATTCCTAGCACCGAGCTCTCTTAGGGTTAGTGCTCAATAAATAGGCACTAATTTAAAAAAGAAATAGATGGCAGAAGCCACCTCCCCAATAACACCACCAAAAGAATGTGTAGGTTTCACCATTTATTTATTTATTGTTTTTTGGGGGGTGCTGGGGATCAAACTCAGGGCCTTGCACTGGCTAGGGAAGCACTCTACTACTGAGCTAAAACCCCAACCCCAGATTTTACTAAACACTAAACAAAATGTAGAAACTGTGTAATAATTATATTTCAGAGCTGAATAAAAATACAAAGAAATGTATTCACTTAAAAATATTTATGTGTGATATGTATTATAGCTGGTACAGAAAAATAGATGTTGTCAGAGAGCTTATAATCTAGGAGGAGAGATAATATTAAATATATATGTTAATATCAAGTTAATTAATAGAGCTAAGTATTCTACAAGAGCAGTGCATCATCCTTTGGAATATGTAACTGGATCAGGAAGGTGGGTGGGGGATAATTGGAACATTTTAAACTGATGGATGAATTAGGTATTAGTCAGGCAAAAACTGTGGGTGGGGGGATAATTCCATGCAGAAATAATAGCAGATGTGAAGGCTTCAAGAAAAGAAAGAGTTTAGCCACCTCCCGGAACTGAGCGTCCAGGGAAGTGAAACACAGTGCTCAAAAGGACAGGGTGTTTGACGGCAGCAGGAAAACATTGAGGGATCTAAAGCAGGAGAACGGCCGGGAGTTACATTTCTAATAGTGTCCTCTAGCAAGTGGGTAAAGATGGAGTGCGGGGGGAAACAGAGTTTGAGGTTATTTTAATAATGAAGGTGAAAGACAATGTCACTACATAGAGCCACCAGAGGTGAAGAGATGTAACTGCTCTAAGGCTTGCTCCAGACCTAAAACTGAGGTCTTGGTGACAGTTTCCACTTTGAAAGGGAAACAAAAATAGGTAAAATATGCTTTTCAGGATTTGGGTTTCAGTAAACTAGATGGAGTCATCTTTCACAGTACACTGCAGATCTGGAATTGGTTGAGAGCAGAAGTCAAGTGCTCTCACAAAAGTCCTCACATGGACCGCGCGTGGGAGTGATGGACGGTGATGCGAGTGGCAAACAGTCTGACTATGATTTAATATCACACACATATATCGGACATCATATTTCATACTATGTATGTACACAATTTTTGTCAATCATAACTTGACAAACCTGAGAAGAAGATATCACTGATATCAAGGTAACAGGCAAGAAAAAGGCAACGGAAGGATAAAAATAGTACACTGTAAACACGAAGAACTGCCCCTCAGGCTGAGCTGGTTCATTTCAGGATGACTCACTGTTTTTAGTTTATGAGCGGATCTGGGAAACACAAACGATTATGATTAAGAAGGAAAGAGGCTAATAAAGGAGAAAAATACCTTGAATCATTCGCTGACTTTGCTCTTGGAGATTTGTAAAAACTTCTCTCACGACTCTTATTTTTAAATCTTTTCTTCCTTTTTATTTATAATCCTTATTTTTCTTTATTTCTCTTAGTTCTATAACTCTATAGGTGGAAATTTCAACAGATGAGGGGATATTATAAAGACTAATGAACAGGGGAAAAGTAGGGTTTTTTTATCTTTAGTGGTACACATTCATATTTTTGTGTAACCAATTTTGTTTTTAGATTAGCTATAGGAAAGATCCAGTTGGTGGTGCACATATGTCAAAAATACATCTCAAATCCTCCTAGATGTCAACATTTTACTCTGAGGAAGAAAGGAAATCATATAAAGAAGATTAATCTGGGAAATTTCACTCAATGGAAAGATTTGTTGGGAGATGTTTGTGTAGAGAAAAAAGATCATGGTAGATTATAAACAGTTGAAATATTGAAACTTGTACTTACTGCTACCTCACAATTCAAAATGTAAATCAAGTTTTCCCAGCCTAGATTTAGCAGAATGCGTGTGGCTCAAGATGAAGTGAGGTGCTGTCTTTCTGATTCCTCAGGGTGCCCTCCAGAAGTCTGCCGTGCATGCTATGCCGGACCGCACTCCCTCACGGATCTTCCAAACACACAGGAACAGCCGAAGGCGTAACTACCCTGCTGCGCGGTGGCCTGGATAGAGCGGCTCCATGTCCTCCAACTTATTCCAACCCCAGACCTTTGGTTCTTCACAGTACGGCTTTTAAACATCCTGAAGAGCGGTGCTCTATGAGAGACCAGGTCGGGAGACTCTTACCTAAGTCATTGGGTAACTATTTCCTACTTCAGGAGATGTCTGCAGTTAGAGGGTTTATGAGCTTGCTTGTTCCTCTACACATTTTATGCCCTTCACAATGGAGATGTACTATCTGTTACCTAATCTACCTGACCGAAATGGCAATCTTCTTTTTCCTTCTCTTTAACAAAAATGAATTGATCATTTCCTCTCAGAACGATTCTTTGGACAAAGAACAATATAAATTATACTCTTTTCTCTTCTCCAATCTACAGATCGTCATCATTTTTATTATTTTATACAGTCCAATATCCATTCATTGTTAAATCACTCATTATTTTCTTCTACAAGATGTAGAAGAAAATTTTAGAACACAGCAATACATTCTAAACTATGACTGCATTTAGATCTTAAATAATCTAAAAAGTTGGAGGTCTGAAAACCTAACAATATCTTTGAAAACCTTTAAAAACCAACAGAAAAATTAAATGGTAAATCGTGCTACCTATGTTGATTTCCCTCTGTTTAAAAAAAAGCTTCTAAAATGAAAACCTTTTGCTAATTAAGAAATAAAGATGATGTTGTGAAACCTTATAATGCACAGCAGATGATGAGTTTGTGCATGAGGGCTGAGTGAATAGACTTTTGTTGACGGAGGATATTTTTGCAACAATTGTGACCCTTTTCCCCTCGATGTTATGACATCAAACCTACATGGAAAAACCCAGATGAGAAAATCTTCATGAGGATAATATAAACTTTATTGATTTGACAAAATAAACACCTTTATTCATTAGCAAACTAAAATCTAATTTTCCATCTTTATTTTGACCACTTACACAAATATAAATAAATATTTTTAAAGTTAATAATTATTTTCCTTTTTATAGAGGATTCTTCCAAACTCATTTTCTAAGGCCAGAAATACACTTATACCAAAATCAGACAAGGACACATAAAAAGTGAAAGTGATAACTCAATATTCTTGATAACACAGATGAAAAAAATCCTCAAGAAAGTATTAGTAAATTAAATTTAGCAGCATATTCAAAAGTTTACTCACCATAACTAGGAGTAATTCACTGCAGGGATACAAAGATAATTCAACATCTGAAGATCACTAAATGTGACGCATCACATCAACAGAATGAAAGACAAACCCATATGAACGGAAAGTAGCCGAGTAGTAGAGCACTTGCCTAGCATACCTGAGGCCCTGGGCTCCATCCTCAGCACTAAATAAGTAAATGAGATCATGATTAAAAGCATGAAAAGTATTTGATAAAATTGGTCATCTTGTCATGATTAAAAACTATCAAAAATCAGGTATAGAAGGAATAAACCTCAACACAATAAAGGTCACATATAAAAGCCCACAGCTAAAGTCAGACAGAATGGGGAAAAGCTGAAAGCTTTGTTTGTAAGATCTGAAACAAGATTTTAAAAGCCTCCTTTAACCACTTTTACTTAACATTGAGCTGAAAGTTCTACTCAGAGTTATTAGGCAAGAGAAAGAAATACAGGCCACCCAAATTGGAAATGAGGAAGTCAAATCATCACTGATTGAAGATGGTGTGATCTTACATATAGAAAATCCCAAAGATTCCATCAGAAGACTATTATTAGAACAACAAGTAAATTCTGCAAAATTGCAGAATACAAAATCAAAATATAAAAATCGGTAGCATTTATATGCATCAGTAACAAATTAGCTGAAAAACTACATTTTAAAAGCGATCCAATTTATAATTACAAAACATACCCGAGAATGAGTTTATACAAAAGCATGAGACAACTCTATAATGAGGATATTGATGAGAGAAATGGAAGGGATCACACACACAATGGAAAAATATCCAATGTGCACGAACTGGAAGAATTAATACTGTCAAAATGTATACACCACCCAAAATAATCAACAGATTCAGTACGGTCCTTGTCAAGATACCCGTGGCACAATTCACCGAACTCAGACAGCAGTCCTGAAGTTTATATGGAGCTACCAGAATACCCCAAATAGCTGAAGCTACCTCTAGGGTAATAAAAACAGGAAGCAGGCACTAGACCACCTGACCTTAAAACGCACCACAAAGCAATAAGAGAAGAGCAGTGTAGTGACATGAAAAGAAAGAACAGTGGGGCAGAGTGGAGATCTCAGAAGTAAACCCACATGTCTACATTTGACTGATCATCTACAATGTGTCAAGGACTGGGGACTTAGCTCAGCAGCACAGCACTCACCAAGCAAGCACAAGGCCCCAAGTTGGATCCCCAGCACCACTCCTCCCCCGCAAAAAATGCTAAGTGCACAGGGAGGGAGCTGCTCCTTAACAATCTACAAAACAGCAGTTATCAACATGCTGAGAAAGGAAATTAGACCTTATCTCACCAATTATAAAAAACCAGCACAAAGTAGATGACTCACTTAAATAGAAGACTTGAAACTAGGAAAGTACTAGAAAAAAACACTGGGGGAAAGCTTCAGAATATTGGGCAAGGATTTTTTGGATAAGACAGCAAAAGCACAGAAAAGAAAAGCAAAAATAGAAAAACAGGATTGCAGGAGACTAAGAAGCTTCTGTACAGTCAATGAGGCAATGAAAAGTGTGAACAAAAAAACTTGCAGAATTGGCTAAAACATCTGTAAGGTCTACGTCTGACAAGGGGTTAGTACCTAGAAAGTACAAAGAACTTAAAAATTATAGCAAAAAATAATAGATAAATATAATAAATACATAAAACCTGATTAAAATGAGCGGTGAGTAAATGAACATTTCTCTAAGGAAAATGCACTAATGGCTACAGACATGAAAAAATGCTTTACATTCTCAATCACCAGCAATATGTAAATCAAAACCACATGAAGTATCATTTACTCCAGTAACAGTGACTATTGCCAAAAGAATGAAAGAGCCAGAAAGAAAGGAAAAGAAAAGAAAAGAAGGAAGGAAGGAGGAATGAAAGAAGGAAGGAGGGAGGGAGGGAGGGAGGGAAAGAAGGAAGGAAAGAGGAAGGGAAAAAGGGAAAGAAGAAAATAATAAGAACTAGTGCTGGGAAGAATGTGGAGAGAAACATTGACTATTGCACACTGTTGGTAGGAATGTAAATATAGTTCTGCCATTAGGGAAACAATATGCTTTTTCTCCTAAAATTTAAAAACAGAACTACCACATGATCCAGTGATCCATCTACTAGGTGTAGATTCAAGGCGATGAAATCAGCGTGTTGAAAAGACATCGGCAAACCCCCGTTCATTGCAGCACTTTTCACACAAGAAACAGAAGCGAGCTGCGGGCCCACCAGCTGAGGAGCAGCGGACAAGGAAAACGTGAGCGTAAACGCAGCGGAATACTGCGCTCCTAAGAGTGAATCCGTCATCCACACGCGTGGATGGAATTGGAGCTCATTATGTTAGTGAATTAAACCACGCACAAAAAGATGAAGACTGCGCAGTCGCAGATGAGGAGGAATCTACAACAACTGATGTCATAGAGAGTGGAATGCTGGTGTCCAGAGGTTACAGGGACTGGGCCGAGAAGGTGGGAAAAGTTGCGCAAGAGCTGCTAAGTTACAGTTCGGCAAGAGCAAGTCTGGGTGGGCTATTGCACTGTAGGCAACGGCAGGTATACCTATGTACTGTATGTTTCAAAAAATTACAGTATATTGCAAAAACAACCTCCATAAAGAAGTGATTAGTACTTGAGGAAATAGACACACTGCCTTTTGTGAACATTATACAATGCATACATATCCAAGACAGCACATGGCACCCATTAAATATGTATGATTTGTATCAATTTCAAAAGTATAAAACAGCTTATTTCTACCTCCTTCCCTCGGTTCCCACCCCTCCTTCTGCATCCTATTCCTCCTTTATTTACTTACCTTCTACTTTACTCTCTCTCTCTCTCTGCGTGTGTGTGTGTGTGTGTGTGTGTGTGAAAGGTTTCTCATATAAGAGAAACTACGCGATATTAGAACGTGTGTGTCTCACTTACCTCAGTCACTATTATGGTTTCAAGTTGTTTCAGACGCATCGTCTAACGCAGTGTATGAAATAAAATAAACCACTTAAAAATAGCCCCACTTTCTACTTCAAATCTAAAAGTGCAATGCAATAAAACCTTAAAATTCCTTATCTTCAGTGAGAATTGCACAATATTTTAAAAACTTTAAAATATCTTGTTAACATTATTAAGAGAATAAATTTTGCATTAATTATAAAATATATTTGTTACCCTTACAGGTGAAGCGCTGTGAAAATATACAAATATCACCAGGGCACACAAATCGCATGGAGCAGATTGGACATGAAAAATGAAGTCAAGTGGCCAGTCACGATGGCACACAGATGCAATCCCAGCTCCTTAAGGAGGATGCGGCAGGAGGATGGCAAGCTTAAGGCCAGCTTTGGTAACTTAGCAAGACCCTGTCTCAAAATTTTAAAAAGTAAAACAAGACTGGGATGTAGCTCGGTGGTAGAGCAATTGCCTAGCATGCCCGAGGCCTTGCACTCAATCCATTAGCCCTCTTGATAAATAAGTAAACAAACAGATAAAGTAAAATAAAGGGCAACTTATCCAGTGTAGCCACATGCTAGTGATTTGCCGCATGTGAAAAGGAAGCACTTCCAAGCACAGAGCACTTCAGCTGGCAGAGGTGGGTGGCTTCCCAACAAGGACGTGAAGGCAGAGTCTCCCAGGGGACTCCAGGTCACCAGAAGGTTCTGAGTGGGCTGTGGGACGGAAACAGAGGTGAGGGTGACGTGGTGTGAAGACACGCTCCAGAGCGTGGAACCCTAGAGACGGGCGTTGACAACGTCCACTTTGGGTTTGGATTGTATGTCCAATTCAGAGTTTGTTTTTTGATGTCATTATCAATTTTTAAAACATAAGTACATATATAAATATCACATAATGCGGTACTTCTTTTCACTTATATAAAATGAAAGTGAGTTTCTGTCTTTTGCTAGGTCTTCTTTCTTGTTCAATACTTTAAGCAATAACGGTCTTCGTAATACTGTCATCTTGCCCCAATTACTACAAATGTGGCCTTTTACCATGAGGACACCTTCATGTTTCAGCTTTTGTAAATAACATGCGCCACTGAGATATTTACAAATGTAAAGGGCAAAACAAACATAAAGGCTATTTACAATAAAACCAATGTTGCGTTTACAAGCCAGCTTTGAAATTTGGCCAAAGAGAGGTCGGAAGCTCTTTCAGGATTCTACAGGTCCAGGGTGGTGTGTGTGTGGAGGAGATGAAAGAAAGGGGGCAGTGACAGAACCAGACCGAGACAGAGAGCAGGCGCAGAACAAGGTGAATCCTCCCAGACAGAGGAAAACAGTGACTCGGGGGGCACCACAAGGAACAAAATGAATAAACAGTATTAAGAAACCAACAACAATCATGTCATTTTTTTTTAAAGCCAGGTATTTGTAAAACGTGTGCTCTCACTTTATAGTGAACCTATTCAAATACCATCTCTCAAGGAAGCTTTCTTGAAGATTCTACTTAAAAAACAAGATGGAATGAAATGGAGATGCAGAAAAATACAGAAAATACCAAAATGTAAACAAATCCATAGTATATGTATTTTAAATGTTCTCTCTGGCATCCTAAGTGAGTGTGTATCATCTGCTTGATCATAATCATTTAAAATTTCTTCCCTTTTCCCAAAACCAAACATTTTAGCCCTTATTTACACTTTCATGGGAACAAGGGAGAGAGGAGGGAAGAGGGAGGGAGGGACAAGAAAGAAAAAGAATAGAAGGAGAAAAAACGGAAACAAAGCTTTTGTAAACAAGGAGTGGAAGAGGGGTTGGAGGGAGGGGAGGGGAACGGGAAAAAGAAGCAGCAAGATATATCCTGTACAGGCACAAATTCCCTACCATGAATATTATCATTCTGTATATCTAAAGTGTACCGTGAAAATAATTTTTAAAAAACACAAAAAATAATAACCATTTAAAAAATCAGATATTTTTCATGGGCTATAGAAGTAGATACACTAATCATCATGTGAGATCAGTTTCCATGCCAGAATAATCATTAATCACTTACCAGTCCAATTATATAAATATAGGATGACCAAAAATCACCTTTTTGTTAAGTTTTATAAGATAATACAACAGAAAGTGTAAAAATGACCATTTTATCAATTATTCGGGGCAAGAATCGACTGGTTAAAATGACACCCACCCCAGCAGCACTCCACAGAGTCGGTCAGTAAAGAAAAGTGCTGCCTAGGAGGCGCGCGGGGCAGACTGTTAAGTACTTAAAGCACCTATTTCGGATGCAGCACTAAAGTATCATTTGAAAAGTGAACTGCATCACAGGGCCACTGTCGGTTACATCATGGATTAAACGAATCCACGTATTCACATTCATTCTGAATTATTGTGTATTTTGAAAAGATGTCTGAATTGATGAATGGAATAATTTAAAATCACATTTAAAATACACAGTGATATGGGAAACAAATTAAGTGACTGTTCATGACCATATTTTATAGACGGTGGCACATTTCAGTGTAACACCATTCTGGCAACTTGCAGAGTACCTAAATATGTTTTACAATTAGAGAAAATAAATTACCGGATTACTGGAAACCACTGATATTGCCATGGATAAAAGTTGGAATAAAATCAATTTTTGTTTTAGTTCTATAAATAAGTTATATATTTCCTGCACCCAAGTACATGCCATTACTGTCCATGAAATCAATCTTGTTCCTGTTTTCTGAATTGAAGTCCTAGAACAGACAGAAATATGTGCATGTATATAATTACAAGAGAGAAAGGAAGCATTTTGATAAAATATTTTATTATTATTAAGAATAATAATAGCATCATGGTTATAAAAATAACAACTTTATTAACTACAGAAACTTTATAGTACAAGTCATAACCACAGTGTTCCCTTTTGTGGGTAAGCATCCAGCTGTACCACTCAATAGGCAGCTTATCGATTTCCTATTTACACACATGACCAACAGTCATAGTATCCACAGTATTCTATTTTCAGTTTCCTAAAGACAGAAACTTTCTGTGCAAATGGAAATGAATCTACTTAAAAGTTACACTGTTAAGAGTTTTAATGCCTAGAAAAATTTAGCTTTTTTGGCATTAGTTGAATATTGAGAAATAAATTCTTTTTTTGGATTTAATCATGAAAAGTAATCTACTAAAATTATTAATTTGGAAAAGACAAATATGTCATTTTACTCAATTTAATTCTTCAAGTGAGTTTTTCCATAAATACGATATATAATAATTGAAAGTAGTTATTTTTCGAACCTCAGTAAGTCAATTTAAGGCATTTTAGTATAGAATTTAGTAAAACTCTTTACCTCATGATCTTTATATTGCAAAACCAGTATTTTTTTTTTTTTTTTAAAGTTAAGAAACCACAAGAAAATGCCTGGCAGCCATTTCTCACTTCTTGACAGTGTTCTTTTCGAGAGAATGTTGTGGCTATAACATTCACTTTGTACAGTACCATTGGTACCAACAAGAAATATTCACAGGAATAAGTGAAGTACAGTTTTGCGATCACATGTCATGATTGGTAACTTCTTGCCTCCAGTGTCTCCCATTCTGTGTTGTTGGAAACACTTAGGTAGCAAGCAAGAGCCTGTTAATACTAGAGATCGACTCGATAGAAACCCTTTTACTGAGGACCTGCCCACAGCAAATAGGTAAATGTTATTACACATTTTACAATAAAATTAAAGAATTATACAAAAGGATCATCACCCCTTCTGCACAGCAGAGGCATTATGACAAATACTTAAATTTTACATTTCTATTTCTGGTAGACATAAGAAAATGTCTACAATTAGAACAGCATAAAACCATTATTCAAACAGCCAAAACAAACATAGCATCCAAAACTTTTAACTTAAAAGGCCCTTTTTCCATGACATTAATAAAATAGATTTCTGGGTGAGTTGAACTTCTTCATTTTTTGTAGTTTATTCAGAGAAAAACACCCAATAAATAGAATCTTTCACGGGGAATAATAATAGGATTATGCTCTGTCCTACCAGCTAATATAACGTGGATATTGTTGATGATCAGTCACATCCACGGCTCTGTATCAAAAACTAAGCCTACCAAGGAGAGAACTGATTTTTACGCTGTGTTTGGTGATTTATTAATGTTATTTTTACACTTGCATAAAACGGCAAACACTGAGTTCAAAATACCTAAAAAGTTAGCTGCATCTTATATTTAAGTTAATCCTTATCTCTTTTTCAATGGAAATTTACTGACAATGACATGAAAGAAGTATTTTCAAATGTGAATATTTTAAATTATGCCAATATTTATAAAACTTTTACTGATAGGATAAACATGTGGCTTAATAAAATTTGGCCATTTCAGCAGGAAGAAACTGTGCAAAGCACTTGAATATTCTGACGATATACCGTTGAAGTTTCCATACTTTTGTTAGGATGGTGTATTATATAAGGGAGACAGAGATGCAAATAAGATACGATTATGTGGGTTGGTAACTAGTTGGAACTCTCCTTCTTTCCACCTTTTCTTGATGCCAGCATTTATTTTGTTACCCAAAAAAATCCCCTAAAAGAAAACAACAAACTGGCAACCAGTTTTCATGAGCATTTCTGGACTCTCCATCCTGACCTCTGTGGGCTGAGCACTCCATAAATTTAGAATCAACTTCCTCCAGGGCAAGTGGGACACTGGGGACTTCTAGGGCATCGTTTGGATCCACAGCCTTAACCAAGATGATTTAAGAGAACCAGGCCAGAGAAATGGGAAGGTGGATTCAAACCACCCAGATAATCGTTCCTAATTATTCCTGACATATACGGGAAGATTTTGTGAGAATTCAGAGCCTACCTCATTGCTCCTTTTTAATCTCACTTCTTGACAAATACATGATTATTAGCTAGTCATGGCAAATAGAATAATAAATATAACAGTTTGGCTTTTTCATACAAGATACAAAATTTAAATGGGTATTTCACATGGCATTAGAAAAGACACGTTAAATGAAATGAGATAAAATGAAGATATCTTGATAAAATATCAGCTTCAGCAGATTCAACTCTACATTTAAAAAATAATTGAATACAGATTTACACAAAATAGCCCCTTCCATTTATAATTTTTCCTTTGCTTGAATAAATTGTTATTATGCTAAAATATTTCCCGGTTGAGAAAATTATTTTTGGTTTTGCTCTGATATTTAGTTTAATGCATAATTCGGTGAAGGATTATTAATAAAACTTTGGAAACATGGAAATTCTCCTCTTAAATACATATTATATATTTTAATTAAGGAGTATAAACGAGAAGCCAATCACAGCAGAAAGTCTTGGAATGCAGCTATTTTAATACTTCGTTAATGACCAAGACACTTCTAAATTTTTTCAGATTAGATACAATTTGACAATTTAAGAAATGCTTTTGGAAAGTAGATCTACAAATATCTTGCATAAATATGTAACTCTAAGGTTGGAGGAAAGAAATAATAAAAATATACATATTATTCTCTTCCCTTTAAGAATTAGAAACTACATGAAATAATGAGGGTAATAAATATGTAAACACCTAGATTAGGCATTATTTAACTCTGGAGGTCCTAACTCAATTTACAAGCTGACCAGTAGAGGTCATCTATAGATTATGGACAGAAGGTAGTCACTTCTATCTTGTATCTTCCCTTTGCATCTCTACTGATCTTCAGAAATTTCTCACTTTGTTCTCAAAGAAAAGCTACTGATACAAAACTCTAAAATATTTAGGGATTACACTAGACACACCATGATTTGAACTATAGAGCATGGCACAAGTGTACCTAGGCACACATAATGGGTACAGGGTTTTTGAAAAGTGTATCTGTGTACCACTGTTTCAAGATACACAGTGTAGACAGTCGAATGAGCTATCACATATGGCATATGAAAGGCAATAGAATTTAATACAGAGTTACAATTTAAGATCACAAGGTATAAACTGTTTGGGTGAGGTTAAAATAATGTTTAATTTAAGATTTATGTATCATTAAGAAATTAACCTTGGAAAGCAGCGTGGAGAGATTAATCGATCTATTCCGTTAAATCCCGTTTCACCCAGCAATCATAATTTTTGCATTTCTAATCCATTCAAGTATCTTCAGGAGTTATGTTACTGCACTCACTTGTACCTTAATTCACTTCAACATTTACAAAATAACACTGACAAAGCAACAGAAAACACCCATAAATATCAATGAGTATCTGAACAAACACGACGCTCGAGTAGTTGTTTTAGGTGACAATCGCACTCACGTTCTCTGAGATCTTCTCGTAAAACCGTCACGTATTGATGGACGCTTCAGACACCCACACTTCAGCTATGACTGCGGCACCTTGTAGGTTAAAATTATTTTGTGTATCCACTTGGCGTAATAGGCTACTCGGACAAAAATTCCAGGACGGTTCGGGATGGCACAGCCCCGGCCGGGAACGATCACACCGAGAACCATCCGCATTTTGTGCTGCTCGCAGACAAGTGGGCCGCCATAATCCCCCTAGGAAGAAGGAGGTCACAGCAGCGACGTGTTAATTTAGAAATTAAAAACATCATTCACAGGCACTGTGCTCCACTGACTTGCATCTCAAGGGTACATAAACACAGACACAGAGAACAACTGCGACCAAACTAGGACTAGGTAGAAACTGCTGTCTCTCTGTGGAATTAGCCCAGTAAGCTGAGCAAAGTCCAGAGGGTTTGCCACAGGCAGCATGTGCTTAAGGATGGCTCGCTTTTTCCGAAACATTAATTTATTGTTTAAAGAGTGCCCGAAACATTAATTTATTGTCTAAAGAGTGCTTTCCCTTTGTTGGATACAGAGAAAAACAACCACTGACATTTACTAAATAAAGTCCATTTTATGTTTATTTTGAGCTTCTCATGTTCAAACTATGTTCAAAATAGAAAATTTGAAAAATGTAGAAAATACATGCAAAAAACCCACTTGTAATAATTTGGTTTTGATGATTAAACCATTAAATTCTCACTTATTTCTAGAACTTGTTTTCCTCTCCCTCATCTGTCCTCAGATGATCTTATCAAGTTAAATAGAAAGCCTCCTGTTGAAAATTCTATATATTATTTGGAAGTTTATTTTCCAGGCAAGCAATATCCCTTCACTTATTGTTGGTATTAGTAGTTCCTATAATACCTTTACTCTGTATTCTCATACGATTCCGTGGCGTCCCTTGAACGTCAACACTGTGGTGTTATTAAAGACAGCTGAGTGTAGACCGATGGGTTGATTTAGGTATGTTTCTATTTGTACATATTCATAGATGACTCTATATAACTTGCTATTCACATGGAGATGCACATTCTGTCCTGCAGAACCCGTGTAACTGTGCCATGTCACTTTCATGTGCTGTGTAATCTCCTACACATGCAGTGCCTGGCTTTGGGCATCCCTATGTAAACAAAAGTATGTGGGAAAATCTTAATTTCTCCTTAAAAGCAGTCAGATAAACTACATCACTGCAGACACCAGCTCTGTGATGCAGGTAGAAAGAAGAAAGCCCCCAGTATTCTATGATGGGAAATGTTATGGTGTGCTGAACAAAATACAACAGTAAAGAAAAAGTCTACTCTAAGAGACTTGGTATGAAGTCTTTCTCATAAAATGATAAAACTAATGTTTTTTAAAAAGTGCACCAGTGATTCCTGATATGAGCTCCTCAAAGCAACTGATTTTGGAGACTTTTGCAGATGTGATGCTATTGCTACCATATACACATTTGAGAGATTTTCAAAGTTCCTTAGGTGGTTAAATTTCATATATATAAATATGACATATTTGTGTGTGTATGTATGTTAATATATATACCTACTTGTACATTTCTGAACATACATACATAGTTATGTACATAAACATTCTGTATGATAAATATATTTCTGACAAGTGGAAGAATCCAGTTAAATTGAAGTCACCAATAAGAATAAAAGTAACAAAAATGAGGTGAAGGTATAAATACTTCAAGGCTAAAGAAATTAGGAATGTACAGATTCTCAGTTTAGACCACAGGCTGTACCTGAAACGCAGTTTACAAGCCATCGCTAGCAGTGGCCGATCAGGCTAGGATGATTACCAGGCTCCTGGATGATTTCTAAAACTGGGTCTACCTTCAAACTCGTGAGCTAACAGAACTCTTAGGTCTAAAAAGAAAACTAAGTTTTTTATCCTGGTTAGATTTTTCCCTTGTACCACAATAATGCTCATTTCCTGGAAAGATACCAAATTTGAAAGTGTTTATAAACACATAATCTGTTTCTAATCATATCATTTTAAAGCAGTTCTAAAACGTCTTTAACTTAGTAAATGTTTTCTCTTCAGGAATAAAAATCTCAGAGCAAAGTACAAACACACACATTTCAATCCATATTTATGATCCACACTTAGGGCATGCATTTTTTTTACATACCAATAAGCATTCCACTACCACTGAACTCAATTCATGCTTGCCATACCATACAATCCCACCATCCTCAGCTCTGAGGCTTGGAGAGCGTGGATCTCACATGCAAAGTACATCTAAAATAACAGCTTGTCTATGTAAAACAGGGAGAGGAGGCCTGCCAAGATGGAGGAACAGCTGCCTGACAAATGAAAATGTCCAAACTCTCAGAGTCACAGACTTTGACCTCAAAGTTTTTTTAAATGGTTTACACACACACACACACACACACACACACACACACACACACACAGCCTAACCAAAAACACACTTGAAAATTTAAAACTAGGGGTGTATCTCATAACATTTTTATGAAGTTCATTTAGGGAGAATTTGGGACGATCAGATAAATTTGGAAAAACATTACAAAAATCCAAGCTATTGTATCATAGAGTTTTGGATCCTTCTAACCTGAACAGCTTCCCGAAGAGTTCTGGCTACCTCATTTGTTGTTCTTTTGAAAGACGGCTGTCATTGGAGTGTGTTGTGAATGAAGCATGAGTTGTTTACTGTTAATTCGAATAAAAGCAAACGAGAGTACAGGCTTATCTCTTGCAGCTCCTTACTCTAGAACAGGCTGGTGTATGATTATTCAGATTTGAGAACAATAAGCAAACACAAAAGCCACAACAACTACTCTATTGCTCATAACGTCTTCCTGCAGAATGTGCTGTTACCTCGCAGGGTCCCGACCCAATCTTCTCAGCCCCGGCACATATTTCAGACTCGTTCAGCGTCACCTTTCCTTGGTGATACCGCGCACACCTCTCGTTGCCCATGATGTCAAGGTGCGCGACGCGCAGCAGGCCATCAGAGTCGATCACTGGGTGGGCCGAGACATGCACAGTTAGTGAGCACTGGGAGAGGAGGAGGAAAGAAACAAGCAAAGCACATTTACAAACGAAATACAGGCGATATTGCCTCATCTTTTGGAAAATTGCTTACATCCAGTGTAGCCCCAGCCATAAACACTGCAAGCGGTCTTCTCGGGAATTGTGCACCCATAATTAGGCAAATCAATGGTGCTAACAAAATCATCCAGGACGGCAGGCCTGCAGAGAAGAAATGTGACAGTCAGGCTCTGCACTAGGTTCAACACAACATTAGCAGTGTTCATGGATAAGATTTAAAGAGAATGATATCCTGCTTATTTAAAAGTTGAAAAAAGGAATGTGGAAGGATAATGACCAACTTTGGAGTAGGTAGTAGAGAAAGAAATATTTACTTGTTCGTATTTAAGAATAAATAGTCCCTCTAATTGGTAAAATACATTATTTTGCATTTTTCAAAGTTATCAAGTAGGTTTTTAATTACATCTTCAATTTCATCGACTGATACTGGGCTATTTAGAACTTTTATATCTTCTTGATTCACCTTTACTAACTCGTACTGTCTAAGAATCTGTCCATTTCTTCTGTGTTTTCCATTTTATTTGAACACAGATGCTCAAAATACATAATAGATACTGGGAAATGGGAAGAAAATGTTCAAGTGGAAAAGGGAACAAGGGAGGAGGGAAAGAAGGAAGGGAAAAGAAAAAAGGAGAATAGAAAGAAAAAATGGAAACAAACCTTTGTAAATAAGGAGAGAAAGAGGGGTTGAAGAGAAGGGACGGGATTGGGAAAGAAGAGACGAATCAAGGTATATTATGTACAGGTACAAAGTCCTGATAATGGATGTGATCATTAGGTATCTCAAGAGCATACCAATAAAATTAACAAAAAAGATGCATTACGTACATGTGCCAAATCCACACAAAGAATACAAACATTATGTGCTGCAAACATGTACAACGAAAGAAGGGAATCAAGAGATGGACGGAAGGGGAAGGAGGGAAGAGAAAGGGGATGAAGAATGGAATTAAGATGTACTGTGTGCATATACCGATTCCCCACAAGGAGAATAAACATTATGCACTACAAACGCATACTAATAAAACGAATTTTTTAAGATTCTCTCCAAGAAAATGATCAAGTAAATGCTCACTAAGCTTCAGTTTGAAAGCAGACTGATTAGACTGTCAGCCCAACTTCACTTACTCATATTTGAAAGTTTTACAAGTACTGTTTTCTACATCAGCACCACGTGTGGGTGTGGGTGTGAGTGTGTGCGTGCGTGCGTGTGTGCGTGCACACGAGACGCAGCATGCAAGATAACAAACACCCAAGGACAGAAAGTACAGCCGCACGGCTGAAGAAAGACGCGCCGGCGCCGCCCGTCCGGCAGCAGGGCGGAACCGCTGGCGCGCTGACCTGCTCAGCTTCAGCAGCACCAGGTCGGAGCCCTCCGGCCCGTACACCAGCTGGGACACGTTGCGGACCTGCCTGCGCCTCTCCTCGCCTCTGCCGTGCACGTCGTGAATTCCCAGCCAGGCTTCGTAATCTTTCAAGTCTTTGTTTCTAAGTTCAACAAAAATCATGTAAATGATAATTCCAACTGTGTAATATTATTTGTACATATTCTTATTTCAGCTTAGAAGATGAATAACCTAAATTCAAAATTCGATTAGAAGATTAATAAAGATCCCAGCACTTGGGAGGCTGAGGCAGGGGGATCACCGTGAGTTTGAGGCCAAACCTGGGCTACAAAATGAGATGCTGTTTCAAAAACATAAAAATAGAGAGAGAAAGAGAGGGAGAGAAAAGAGCAAAACGAGTGCAGCACAAATAAGCAGAAATTGCTGAAATTCTATTTCAAAACACCTTTGATTAAACTAGCTAGGGAGTAAGTTGCTCGTGAAAATTCAGGTGAAGTCCTCTCCCTAAATTATACCTTCTCTGCCAACTGCTTTATCTCAGCTGTGTATATATTTGGTTTATTAATGAGGATTGAAGTTTTAAACAAACAAAATGGAAGTGACCTTGTTAAGAAGAATTAGGAAGTAAGTTTGCAGCAGCTGCGTCCTTAACTTTTCTGAAGGCTAATTTTCATTGAAATCTATTCCCAGGATGATTCGGGGGCTGGCTCTACATAAGAAGGGAGAAGCAAGGATTGAGGGAATTTGCTGATATTTAAGAAAAGTAATTCCTCTCTGGAAATAAGAATGCAAGTGGGAGGTTGTAACATCATTTATTTACATAGTGCAAGCAAACATCTTTCCCAAGTGAGATTATGCTAGGGTGAAAAGCAGTAAATTGAAGTAATACTAAACATGGAAATATCAATGAGGCTAAAGTTTGTAAGCTAAATTTTAAAAAATTAACTTGTTCATCTCATGCCACTGAATCTCTGTAAAATAAATGTACATTCTAAGCATAGAAGCTAAGGAGAAAGCACATATAATTTTAAACACTAAAAACAAACATTAATTTCAAATCATTTTACCTAGCAGGGAAGCATTGTCTTGCAGTAAGAACCCAACTTTCCTTTATCAGTGATCCTCCGCAGATATGTTTATTTCTAAGAAAAAGAGGAAAGAAAAACAAGTAATTTCTGCACAGCAAGAGTGGTTGCCAATTAATGCAAAACGCAGGGCTCCGTTTGTTAAAAATAAATCCACTAGAGAGGAAGACATAGTCATTAGCCCAATTAGAATAAACTTAGCAGCAGTCCGTGTGTCTCACGGGAGCTATTCGGCGGTTGTGGCATTGACATTTTTAATAATGTGATTATAACTTTATTAAATAAAATTTAAGGCTTAAAGAATTGTTATTTCACAACAATATCTACTCCCCACAAGTACATTCATCTTTGTGAGAGAGAGAATGGCTGTGACTATATAATAAAATGCTAGAAAGCTGGACCTGCTTGAAATTCAGTACTTGATCGTTAAAAATGCAAGTTAAGGTTTTATTTAACCCTGAAAACCGTTCAGAAGTAGCAGTATGTATTGCTGTTACACTATTCCCTTCTTTCCCTACCATTATTCACTTTAGATATGTTAAAAGTTACTGACTTTGGAAAATGCTTGTGTGGAATCAGACCTAAAATACAATATTCCACATATAAAAGTAAAACAATGGCCAGACGAACCATCTAGGAATCTGTAAAATACTTATAGGGAATAATAAGCACTGGTACATTTGTTTGCTGATATCCAAAATCCGTAAGGCCATACTTTTTTGACAGAAACATGGAAAAAGTACGACTTTTCACGATTTACATTTCCAAGGAGTACAGATGTTCAGTGATTCAGAAGGTAATACTGGAAGATTCTTAGCCTAAGATTGTGATTATTTACGGCCTCTACCACACAGGAGGCTAAGAGTATATACAGAGTTTTAATTTTTTTTCTCTCAGTATGTGCTTTGGAAAAATAACCAAACAGATGTTGTTACTAAGAACATGGACTAAAAAGAAAAAAATTCTAAAAGTTTATAGTATTCTGATCTTAAAAAACATTCACTTGCATCCTCAGGGATGAAGACTAACAGAAAAGCATCCTCTATCTTCTCCTGTTGGGATATATAATTCAAAAGTCTAAGATGTTTTTCTTTTCTGAGGTTATGGGTTAAAAAGGAACCACTAAGTAACTCAGAAATGTGGATTCTTAGAATATTTTCTATAATAAAAAACAAACTTCTATTAACTTAATTAAATTTATTTTATAAAGACCATTTTCTAAAATAAAATGAAACATTCCAAAGATTTGTTCTTTATTAAATCTTCATATTACACAATCACTTGTGTTCTGATTTGTTTCATAATTCTATTTCAGTACTACAAGCCTAGGACAGCTACACTACAATTACTGACAGCTACACTACAATTACTGGCTCCTGAGTTATTCCTTGAGAGAAAGATAAACTAGGAGAGAACTTCAGGCTGTCTCTGCAACATTACGGTGACCTAAAGTCACATATCAAAGGCTGTAAGCTCCACACTTGCCAAAAATTGACTGATTCATAAAGCACTTTAGTTTCGAGTTGTCTCTATTCTATTTTATCATCACTGATAATAAAAGTTATACTTTCATGGTAACAAGAAATATGTTTCCTTCCACTAGGAGGCTAGTGGTGAAGGAATGGGGAGGTTTCTTGATTTTTTTTTTCTTTTTTAAAAAAAGGAGATATTCAACTCAGGATTTGAAGCATGAGACATTTTCAGGCACAAAGTATTGAGGAAGGAAGCCACAATGTTTAGTGGAAACAAGGGTTCAGAGGGGAAACAAGGGTATCTCGAACACAGGGGAAAATGCAGCTAAAATTTGGCTGCACTTGAGTGTGTCACACGATGACATCCTGATGGAGATAGAAGGAGACATACGTATCTCAGTACTCTAATGATCACACAGACTAATATGTGTAAGGTCAGCTGTAATATATTTTAAATTAACTTCTATTTTCATTATCTAATTCTTATGGCACAATTACTAAACTTAATTTTGTATTGTGATATTGTGATATAATTTGCAAAGTGATTTTATATGGAACATGTCACCAATCCTTAGATCACTGAAAAAACTACATATTTAAAATTCCTTCCCCACACTGCTTATGAAATCAAGATTGTACAACTATTAAAAGTGTGTTAATCTTTTTTGATAATAAAATACTGTAAAATTTTCAAATATAATTTTTCATTTGGTGATAGTCAAAAACTAAAAATAAATATAACATTTGTGATATGATCGTGTACAGACATGTTAGAAATAAAGCCATCATATTCCAGATTGGAAAGTTAGTAATATACGTGCTGTATTATAAACAGTATGATGCTATTGAGATAGCAGTAGCTCACCTACATAATCAAAGCCACGGTGTCACCTGCAGTCAAAGACAATGGTGACACCTATAAAACCCGTGTGGACACTTAAAAAGGCTGTCTGAGGCACACGTTGGAGAACGCAGGCCTTACAATGTGGCAAGAAGTTCATCAAGCCCTTCTTTGAACTCCAGGCCGAGCACCTGGAGGAGGGCACAGACTTCGTGACAAGTGACCATGCTGCTGGAACAGGACGTCGCAAAGAGATCAAGCGTGTATTACTCGAGTCTATTAATAATTACCTGTACTTCAAACTAACCATCCATCCGACGTTTGTTCGTGTTGGAATCCCATTCACCACTCGCAACTGCTTCGTTTTGGCACAAGAGATCACGGGGTCTGAAAACAGCACCAAACATAACGTTTTGACATCATGGTGGGAGATGAGCAGAGCCTCTTAGTTTCCTTAAGCGCACTGATAGCCAGACAAATGTAACTACTGTAATTGCGTCCGAACACGATCACAGTTCCACATCCACCCCGAGCCGACCCGGGTGACACAAAAAAACTAATCAGCTCAAAGCAGTGGAGATTTGTCACGATGGCGTTGGGCTTTGCTTAGCATGCACTGGAACCTGGTTCTTCAAGTACAATGTGAGCGTATTTCGCTCACTATCCTCAAGATAAAGTGAAGCAGTGCTATTTGCAGTGGTTGTCTGTATGTCAACAGGAACCTGTAGCCTGAGCGAAGTGGGACAACATGGTCTGTTTATTCTGAGTTTGTAGCAGTAAGAATGTTGAGCTTTTAGAACATGTTGCCAACATTATACTTAATGAGACTGTGTCCAAATGACATTACTACATCCAAATCATTACGACCTAGTGACATAACTCAGAATTCTTGGAAAGCACAATTTCCTGACCCTCCTCTAAACTCCTTGTTTTATCATGTCTACTGTAGTATAGTCCACATCTACACTAGATTTGATTCCTTGGCCCAGGGCATTGCAGGTGATCGTTCCACAGGATAACTTCTTTCAGTCCAAGAAATAAGTGAAAATTAAAAACGAGTAGCTTCAAACAGATTCTCCTATGAGGATTAACTGGACTTCTTACAAGGAGTTTTAAAGACAGAACGAAACAGAGTACCAAGCGTCCTCCAATCCCTCGGCTCATTCCACCTGACTTGGCATCCCGGTCCCATTTGGAGGGGGGTGCACATAACAGGGTTCCTTCACAAACACTGTGCCCAAAATTAAATGTAAACATCAGTGCTCTTTTCAAGCTCTTATGAAATACCTTGTAAATTTTCTTACAGATTTGAATTTTCACATTCAGAATGCAGTTGTCTTTGATTCTTTTATATCTACACATAGGAAAATACATACTTAATAAAAGCAAAGTGATTGCTTTATTTTTAGGATGGATATTATTAAAGTGACATTTATTGTGAAGAATATAATGACGTCACATATAGACTAGAGATGCAGATATAATCTACATTTGGAAAGATTACTTACGGTCTAAGTTGATTGTAGGTGTGGTATCCCCTTCACCTGTAAAAATAAATGTTTAGATGTATACATGCCTTTAGACAAAACCAAAGTTTTACATTAAAATCCAAGTAGTCAGGAACTGGTAACTTACTCAAATCCTTGATGTTTTCTTAAAAGTTAAATGCTTCTTTTTTGAGTCATTTTGTTACCACTTTTACTGGGCAAACTTGCCTGTGCGAGGAAAGTCTGATTACCTGACTAGAGAGGTGAGCAGGGATGCGGAACCCTGAACTACACACTAGCAGCGCGAAGTGGCCGTGTGCACATGGATGCTTAACCTGCACATGGCGGCGCCTCCACTGATCAGGGTGAATGGTCACTGCAATTTGACCGGAACTTTCCTTTGGATAAATCACTTTGTTTTGGTTGTAGTTGAACTACTTAATGCTTTGTATGAAAACTATTTTTATTTTTATGTGGTTGAGTATAATTAAATCTGCACATGCCTTGGAACTCTATGAAAGATAGAAATCAATGTCACTTAGGGAGAAAGAGGAACAATAACGTATGTTTCTGGAATATTTCAAAGATGGGTTTTTTTCCAGATGTTAGTAAAAAATATGGAAAAATAAGAAAACACTGGAAACTACACGTTTATTCTACCTAAATCCTCATAACTTACTTCTATTTCATGACCTCTCTACCGGGATTTAACTGCTTTAAGAAGAAAGGCTTGGAAAATACTAGGAGTTTGGAAATGCTGCACAGTAATAAATGAGACACAAGACATTTCCTTAAGCTCAATGTCTAACAGCCCAGAATTGATGGCAAAGTTCAGTCAGACTCTGTGTAGACCCAGCTGGGTTTTACTCTCCGGAAATACCTTGAGCTCAGATAAACTGAGGACAAAACAGTAATGGCACATGGATTCCTTTGGAATAGATGCAAATTTTATTGTTATTTATGAGAGTACTTGAGGGAATTCTTACATGCTAAAGGGTTTTTATTTATTTTCGTTTTCCAGATATAGGTATTTTAAATGAATAAAGACAAAGATGAACATACAAATGTTACATTTTCTTTTCTCTTCTGCTTATCCTGGGGGAAGGTTCTCTTCCGGCCGACTGAAGTCTGCATTTTAGTTTATAGTCCAAAGTGGAATTGAGGTAGAATATGGCCATCAAAGATGGTGTTTTTTCCACTTAAATCAATTACTTGAAATTTTTAAACAATTAGACATTTATTCCTCATGTCGTGATAAGATTAAATTATTTCTATCCTGAATTGCATATTAATTCTAAGTATCAATTTAATTGGTCAACAAAGCAATCCATTCAGCATTGTATCTTACTAAAATATTTAAAGCATTACACACTTACAGGTGTCATAAATTTTAGATTTTAATAATAATACTTTTTAAATAAATGACATTTGCCATGCTTCTTCAGAGCCAATACTTCTCACATTTTTCATAAGCTGAAATACCATTTAAAATCAGGTTTCTGGGGACTCTGGGATTCTGAGTTTTTTGAAAAGCACAACAGGCTCTCCTGGTGAGCAGTGAGCTAAGCTTTGGGAAACTACATCCTTCTCCATTTCACCCTCGACTTTCCCGCCTTGCTCGTGCCTAAAAAGTGCACCATACATGCCTTCTTCTGTGCTGGGTCAGTTTCAGTTTGATGAAGGAAAGCAAGGAAATGATAAAAAGCTTTACCTCTCATAGAGCAGTGTGTGTGTGTGTATGCGTGTGTGTGCGCACGCGCATGTGTATCCGCGTGGCCTCACAATTTAAGTGTGGTATCTTACTCAAAACACCAAGACAGTTTTCTTTCACTTAGTTCTTAAAGTTTCAATTAGGTTCAAAACTTACTATGTAACTATATTGCTTTGTAATTATTCACATTTATTATTTATCCTGTGAAGTACTTGAGTAAGAAACTGTGTATTTTTGTATACCTAGTATTTAGGACTTTGTATCCAATACAAGCTCAATAAAACTAACGAATGAATGAAATAAATGAAGCCAAAAAGGTTAAAATCTTTTTGAATACTTACTATGCAACAGACACTTTTCACAACACCCCAGTAAGATAGACGGTCTGACTGCATAGTTCATCAAATAGAGAATATTGGTCATAAATAAGAACTTGCCTATGGCACTTACAAACTAGAACTAAGATTACAACTCAGGAAATCTGAGTTGAAACTCAACCACTACATTATCAGTAGTTAATACTTAAGATTTTTCTAAGAAACACTGAATGTGTCTATATACACAAATATACAGGCATGTCTACGTTTTATGTTTGTATGTCTGATAAGCATAAATATATATGTCAAGTGTTATTCTGTAAGCATTTTAGAAAAAAAAGAATAAAAACATTTAAATATTTTGTGTGAGAAGTTTTGTGTGAAAGAGATTAATGTAGTCTCTGAGGTTAAATAAATAACTAGAACTCAAATCTTTTAAAGATAAATATTATTAGCCTTTCACCAGGAATAAAATGTAAATAAATTCTGGTTATAAATATCAGTTAGACAAATGATAGTGCAAAAATATTTATTGAAATTAATGTTCAGTATACATGGAAATAAAAATGAGTTAACTGCAATAGCTTTTAATCAAATACTGGCAACACCTAAAGTCTTTCAGCAGCACATTAGTCACTTTTAGTTTAAAAACATTAGTTGAAAAAATTTTTGGAAAACTTTAAAATTATTAGAGTACTTCTCCCTTATTTGAGTTTATAAACCAAATCACAGGGCCCTGAGATCCTCGAGGAGCACTTCACAGTTAATTAAACATATACACATTGAGCTGCTCCCAGTTTTACAGATCAGACTCAACAGGAAAGTAATATGGCCAATTCTAGATGCAAGACCACTGTTTTTTTTCATTTCTTTCTAGATTACTGTATACTTTTATGAGCCTCCAAAACTATTAATCACGGAGACTTCACACAATGATACTGTGAGTGTTATGGCTCGTGTCTGGATGTCCCCCAAAGCCTCATGTGGTCATAGGTAGAGCTCTTTGGAGATGGCTGGATCTTGAGTGTGTGATACTGGGATAGAGAATGTGATGCTGGGATTGATTCATGGTGCAATGCTAGGATTAAGGGTGCCCCACCCTAGGTGTGAGTGCTATCTGCTCTAAGGGCGTGTAACCTGGATAAAATATAAGAGCAAGAAAGAGGGGTGCTGTTGCCACTTGCTATTTGCTTTGTCACTACTTTGCTGTTTTGCTGCCTTCTTCCTACCATGAACTGTTTTTCCTCTGTGCCGCCTCTCTGTCTGCTACCCTGCCTTGGAGCCAGGCAACTACGAACTGAAACCTCTACAAACTGTGAGTTGAAATAAACCTTTCCTCCTTTAACTTTAGTTGTCAGGTATTTTGTCTCTGCAACAAGGAAAATAACTAAGACAAATAAGGCAAAACTATTATTTTGAAAAAATGAGGCTGGGTTGTAGGTCAGAGATAGAGTGCTTGCCTAGCATGCATGACAGCCTGGGTTCAATGGAGAGACAGACAGAGACAGCAAGACACAGAGAGGAATCTTTCTTTTTTTTTTAAGAGAGATGAATCTTTCAATAATTTTTAAACTGTATATTATTCTCTGAAGAGGTAGATGTGTTTGTTTTTTGTTTGTTTTGTGTTAAAATTAGGAGGCTGCATCCCCAGAGGAATATGCAAACCTTCTACAAAGTACAATATGAAAAAAATGGCAGAACATTAGGAAAACACTAATTCATTTGAAAGACTATGATCATAGCTGATGAAATAAAAATAGAACAGAACATACCATTTGTTTGCAAATATATAAAGTGCTTAATTATTTACTATTGTAAAGAGTTTCCCAGTTTAAAAATGTTTCACGGGCCCAAGTCTCACTTATCAGTGTATTTGTCAAGTGACACTTTTAAGAAATTGACC